>CAMOHE010038597.1:0-16739 GCA_946598075.1 Artocarpus hirsutus | reverse complement strand
GCTTAGTAAATACACTTTCCTATCTCACAACATAAAATATTTTATGAAAAATCTTTATGAAACGTTGTAAACATAATCATCATTAACATAATAGTACACTTGGCACAGTTTCATATAGAACATATCTTTCATTATCATTATCCATGTTAAAAACTTCATTCATTTTATCTTTAGGGCCCAAGTGTTGCACCATAACATCATCATCATAGGCGCGCCGTCATGAGAGGAGAGGGGTAGCTAATCCCAAACCAAACATGACAAGTCCAACCTTCGGGACATCATAAACATAAACATAACATAGGGTGTGCAACACTTAATTAAGTGATATATATATATAAATAGATATACTTTCAATATATCTTACCATTAAAACATTCGTTAAACTTTATTGTTGCAACAAGAGTTTTCATGAGAAAACTATATGTAAAAACAAACTTTAAAAATTATCATAAAACATATTCTTAAAACTTTTTCGTAAACTTTTATCATGTTACAGGTGAGAATGTACTTACTTGTCTTGCTTGCTTACTAAGCCTTAACCGGTGTGCTCGCCTTTTGGAGGGTTCATGTCAAACATTCATATTGACCATAAGTCACTAGCAATACTATTAGCAATTTATAAACATCTCATACTATCATTAAACATCACCTTATTACGTAACAATATCAAGAGGTACAAAATTACAATTTATGAACCTAGGACATAATTCCAGAAAGTAGGCAGAATGACCTTTATTCACTTAAAAATTCATAATAATTTCATCTTAACTCCAAATCAGTCAAAACCAGTGGCATTAGAAACTAGACTCAAAAACAAAGAATTTCATATATTACATGTATATTTTGACAATAATTTTCATGAAGAAAAAGTCCTCGAAATTCAATATAAATTTCAGGTATGTTTAAAACTGTACAGCTTTTAAGGTCAATTTCAAAAAATCATAACTATTTAATGAGAACTCCGATTCAAGCTATTCAAAAGCCAAACAAAAGGATGTCTAGTATTTGGGAAAAATATAAGAAAAATACAAACAGTGCAAATACAAAATCAAAAATTACTAAAATATGACGGCGGTCAGGTGTTAGTATGAAAAGTAGACTTAAGGCATCAAAAATTCAATAATTAAAAATAAAATTACTTTAACCCTAAAATTTTTAAGACAACCTAATAACATATATATACAGTACCACAAAAAGTCCCATTAGCAAATAAATTTGTTTAGCCATACAAATAAGTCACATAAACAAGAAGTACCGAATATACTAAATAGACAGCCATAAAAACCTATTTTGAAGAAAATTCAAGAGCTCATAAAATATTCATTAAATAACCACAAAATTTTCCAGATCATAACTTAACATATGCATGAATATCTTTGTAAAATTTTGTTCAAATCAAAGGTCGTTTGCCCCTTAAACATGGACTATACTTTTGTACAAAATACCAATCAGCAACAGTTTAGTCATGAGTGGCAGAGAAAGAAAATTTAATATCTCAGCATAGAAAATTCCAAATAAAGTAAAATTTGAGAAATATCACATATCACATACATAAACATCATACTAAAATTTCAGAGCAAACGGAGATTCGTAGACAAAGTTATAAGGGTCGGATTACAAAGAAAACAAAATTTCAGCAATAGTCTAGAATGAGTTTCTTACCTCCAAAACGATTCTTCTTAATTCTCTTGAATTATCTAAGTGAAAACCCAATATTTGATTCAATTTTTTGCAGAAAAATAAGGGAGAGAAGGGAAGAAAACGTGAAGAAGAAAGAGAGAGTACCTAAGAAAATTTTAGAGAGAGAGAATTTTTTTTGGCTAGAAATTTAGAGAATAAAGACTTTGGTGGCTTAGAGGTATATTTATATGTTTATGAGAGAGAATGTATTAGATAAGTGTAGAAAACCCTAATCCTAATCTAATTCAACTTTTCCTTTTTTTTCTCTCTCTCTTTTTTTTTTCTTTTCCTTTTCACGCCAAAGCCGTGATTCCTTTTTTTTTTTTTTTCCTCACGACAGATTGCCGTTTCTTCTTTATAACCTTATATATATATATATATATATATATATATATATTATATAATATAATATAAACTTATAATATAATATAATATACAATAATTATAATATATAATTACTTATATATAACAAAAATATTTACTTCCATAACCCAAAAAAATTATTAATTTTCACATTATTCTCTTAGACATTTTATATTATCCAATTACTTAATGCCATTATAATAAAACTACTACATATATAATTATCATAGCATCATAAATGTTATAAAAATAAGAAAATATGAAATAAAATTCATATCATTATCAAGAATATAATTGTAGGCATACATAATCCTAGAACATTATAAAGATTATGAATTTAGAGCAAGTTGAAAGCTATAAAAAATAAATAAATACTTTAAGTTTATCATCACTTTTGACATGAACATCCCAAGCACATCGATTCCACATGCCGTCACCTGCAACATTACTATATAAAATGTTAATTTACTTAATATAAATAATAATACCACTAAAATATCACATTCTAACGTTAAATTTAACATAAGTGTCCATAGAAAAAAACAACAGGCATGACAATTTAGGTGTGCTAAATGAGTATCATTATATATGTTCGTTAAATATAATAATTTTCGTTTCCTATAGAGTAATTATTAAAATCAACTACGGTCATTATCATCCTATAACTCATACAACGATTCTTGCTATTAAAATTTTTATTAGTGTTATCTTTGAAAATAACACTTTGACCTAAGAACTAATTTTGTTGTGGTTCTGTTTAATGTATTCTCAATACATTAGTGTCTCTAAACTTGTAATCAAGATTACAACAAGCCAGATTAGATTGTTCTTCAATTAGGTAATAGACAACGTATACACCACAACCTTATCAAAACTTTATCAGATGATGAACTTTATTTCTATGTCATAAGTCATTTAACTATATCCTCTGTGAATGAAATCTCCACACCATAATTAAAGACATTGTATTATATCCTTATGATGTTTCATTTAAAATGTAAAAGTCAAATATAATATGATACATATATATATATATATATAAACAAAATGCTCAAGTTTTTATCTTAAAAAGATATCAAATAGTCAAAATAGTAATTTATATCTACACTGCTTCATAAGAATCCTATTCTAAAAACTTTTGTAGTGGTGGATTCATTACTCTCAAATATTCATAATTTTTCTTCCTGTCCTAACAAATCAAGAGGTACACACCTAAACTTGGAGTCAAAGAAATAATAGCCCAAATAAGACTCCATGGATCCATCCACAGGTACAATTCCAACTGTTATGAAATAAAGAGAAAAAGTAAGAAACTTAACATTAATTAAACTGATGCGAGAGGCACATAGACGGAGCATCTCTCTTTCTTTTATCCTTGAAGAAAAAGTAAAAAAACTTAAACAAAACCTTGATCATTAAGGCATGGATTAATCCATTAGCTAGCTGGAAAAGTGTCCTTTATTTTCTAGTTAGCTTCTTTAATAGCTCATGATAAACATGATTTTTTTTGTCTTTTTCTTTTTCTTCTTCTTTTTCTTTTTATCTTTTTTTATTTTTTTTATACAGTGTGATCGGGTCATAGAACGGCTATGAGGGCTTTGGACTATGACAGTTCGTCGGAACCCCCTTTTGACTGCAAATGGTGGAAAAGCTATGGAATTTGTCTATTCCGAGAAAGATTAAGATTTCGTGTGGAAATCTTTTCATGGGATCTTACGTACCTCTGCAAATCTTTTCAAAAGATAAGTGAAGTGCAGATCGTGCTGTACTAGGTGTGGAGAAACGGGGGAAACTTGTGGAATGCGTTGTTGGATTGTCCTTTTGTTAAGGAACTCTATGAGCAGTCAACAAATTTGGACAATTTTCGAAGAAGGCCGGATGCTCATCTTTCGACGGTCCATGTCTGTTTGCAGGGGATCATCTCAAGAAACAGATTTAGAAATTTTTGGAGCATTAGAGTGGGTTATTTGGTGGTCAAGAAACACTTTTGTCCATTAAAACTCTCCCAAAAACTGCCCTAAGATTGTACAGATGGTTGGCCGCCTCTTGGGTGATTATTCTGTAAGTACTAAAGCGACAGAACGTCCAGCTGCAGATTCCTTCAGCATCGGAAAGCTCCTGCTAGGGGTTTACTCAAGCTGAACTCAGATGCGGCTGTGAAGAAGAGGGCAGACTTGATAGGTATTGGGGCTGTCATACGGAATTCTGATATACTACACGCCTACTTAGCTAAGAGAGTGCAAGGTAGACTCTCTCCACATGTAGCGGAAGGTATTGCGATGAGGGGAGGTCTGGAACTTGCTTGCCAACAGATGCTGTGAATGTGGTAACTGCGATTAGTCATCGTGTTTCTCATGTTCTCTCCGATGATTATTTTATTTTAAAAAATATTAAGACGTCTTTATACGCCTCTAGTGGTTCTTGCTGCCATGTTTCTCGTTCTTGAAATAGGGTAGCTCACCTATCGGCAAATTTTGTGTTTGATTATAATGTGACTGAATGAGGTATTGGGGCTGTCCTGGCATTTGTAGCCCTTGATATTAAGGTTGATTTAACCTTTAAGTAATATCAGTTCACATTTTCCCTTCCAAAAAAAGTATAAGGTTTTAAAAAGAAAATGGACTCATTTGAGAAATTTCAACGGAATAGTTAGTTACAAAAAATTAACAAGATCATAATTGTGAAAATGATACTTTAGAGGAATGGGTTAAAAGTTTTAAGTAAGGGTATATATAAAAACTATATACTATTTTCAAAAGCAATTTAGAGGAAAAAAAAGATTTAACAAGATCTTGGGGGGGAAACTTAATCAACCAAACATAGAACTGAAGTAAAGAGTTGAGGACACACACAACAGCACCTGGAAAAGTTATACATAATAGCTTTCGTTGATCGATGGACTACTCTTCATGCGTTTCGTATTGATATTCCCCTTGTTTCTTTTTTAAACTTCCCCATAGAAAATGACTAACTAGAAATGACCTAGTTTTACCGGTACAAGGATTCAAGTACTTATCGATCTTAGTTGTTCTTTTCTTTTCCATTCTAAAGATTTAAATTCCTAAACAATTATGGAGGCAAAGAATAAAAGAAAGATTAAAGCTAAGAAACTTAAAGCTATTTAAAGTGATTTGCGAGGCGTATAAAATAGAGCATCTTTCTTTATTTTCTTTTCAAAGAAAAAGTAAAAGACAAAAAAAAAAAAAAAAAAAAAACTTGGCGTGAGGCAAAGAAATAAAACTGGTCCTCCATATATGTGTATACGATAATCAAGCACTTTTTTTTTCTTCTTGACTCTTGTATGGAATAATCGAGCTAGCTAGCTGGGTAAATGTCTTTTATTTTCATTTTACTTTCTTTTCATAAAATATAAGAAACATAACTTCTTCCTTATCCTATTAATATTCACACTTGTTCGCATCCTTAGTGTTTCTCATTTCTACGATGTTTGTTAGTGTTTTTTATTTTTACGATGTTTGTTTAGCATTTGCTCTGTTGTTGACTATATTTGTTGCAGTTGTGTTGTCAGTTAATAGTTATATTGTGAGCTGAAATAGGAAATCTAAAATTAATGTGAATACCAAAAGAAAGACTTTGTGTTCGGTTTATTGTAGATCAGATAACTATTTTAGAGATGTATAATGACTAAAATATTATCTACGGGTGCTAAATTATTAAATAAAACAAGAAAAATATGAATAATAACCATTATATATATGAGCATTTCTATTTGTACCAATGATGAATTTAACTCCATTCATATCATATGTGTTAATTTTTAATAGATATATTAAAAAAAAAAGGAAATTATACACACATGTGAACTAGTGAATTGTAAATAAGTAAAAATATGGTTTTTGTAGTGAATTTGGCCTAAGGGAGACATAGAGGGAAGAAGAGCCTCAATCTTTTACTTGGTTGAAGGGAATATAAGAGGGAAAATGTCTCCCTTTGAGGCCACCATTTTGGATCATTTAACCAATAGAAAGATCCAATAAATCTATCTCACTCAAGTTAAAAACACCGTGTTATATTCCAAACTTAATAATTATCATTCATCGTTTCAACATTCTTTTTCTTCCAAACCACGCAAACATGGTACAACATTCCTTTCAATCCTTCACATAACTGATCACAAGAAAACCGTAAAGAATTTTCCCCCTCTCTCTATATATAAACAACTGAGCTTAGAAATATTATTAGACTTGTTTTACTCAGGAGAGATCATACCTTTATTAAACGAAATTAACACAGATTTCGCCATGTCCACGCCAGATTTTTCCATGCCCATATCATACCAAGATCGTGAGGAACTGGAAAAGCACAAAGATTTGTTACTCCACTGTTTGTTGTTCGAGTGGGATTATGTCGTCGAAGCGTATAAAACGAACTATATGGTTCGACGTGCCCAAATCACCAAATGGAAAGAGACTGCTTTACATCTAGCAATCGCAACTGGAAGAAGCGACATTGCAATGAAATTGCTTGATGTAATTAACGACAAAATGGAAGGCCATATACTTGAGGATGTCGTGAATATAGAAGGAAACACGCCTCTCCATTTAGCAGCTGCCCATGGAGACCTTCAAGTATGCAGAAAAATAATTTGGACTTCGAGGCCTCAAGCTGTAGCCAGTCGTAACAACAAAGGTGAGACCCCTCTGTTCTTGGCGGCTAGTCACGGCAAGGAAAAGATTTTCTTTTTCTTCCGTAGTCACTTCCCACAGGAACAGCTTTTAAGAAGAGGGGATGGCAATACTGTTGTTCACATGGCTATCTTCCATGACTACTATGGTATGTACATAATGTTGTTTCTTTAAGTAAAATTACACCGATGCTCTTTACTTCTACTAATACTAAGCGCTCTCTCTTTTTTTCTTTTTTTCTTTCTTTTTTTTTTTTTTTTTTTTTTTTTTGAATTTAGGGTGAGGGTTAGATTTAAAACTCTATATCTCGTGATGGAGAACTTACTTCTAGTCTATTAGTCACATCTAGTCTATTAGTTATAGTAATTTTTTCTTAAGAGGCTCATAATGCCTCTAAAACGCTAAAATATGTTGTTGGTTGTATAATATTTGAAAAGGAAAATCATTATTTTGTGCTTCTTTTACTTGGCTTTATCTTCTTTATTTTAAATAGGGTGTCACTATAATTTTGATTTCTTTGTTTAAAGTTTTTATACTTTTTTTAATTTCTGGTGTGACGATTTGAACACTATTCCTTGTCTAGAACAAAGTGTAAATTTACTGTTCCCCAAAGAAAAGTTCATTAATATTTAACTTAGATGCTCATAATTTTTTTAGGCCTAGCATTGAAGGTAATTCAAGACCATCCAGATTTTGCCAACTCTTATAATGAGAACGGTGAATTGCCGCTTCACATTCTTGCGAATAAGCCCAATGTATTCAGAAGTAGCACTACTCTTGCGTTGTATGACAGAATCATATACAATATTTGTAAGAATTATTCTTATGCTCCCCTTGAGTTTCTTCTAATATTACCTCACGATTTTTTTTTTTTTTTTGCTGGATATATTTTTGTTTGCTCTTTCATCATCAATTATTCAATTACAATTTAATTTGAAAGTTTAACTACATGAAAATATCGACATTTAATGATTTTTTTTTAATAAGAGAGAGGAAAACAAGAGAGAAATATTACAATTTGACTTTTTAATCAGATCCTTAGATTTTTTTTTTTTTTTTGGGTGAGCAAATAGAAATACATGTTTTTAATTAGAACTTGAAACTAGTTACAATAGATAACTAGCTGCTCGTAATTGATATATATAATTACTGTCTAATTAATTGTAAACATAATTTTGTTCTCTTTGCGTTATTTTAGAACATATGGCAATTTAGCTCGAAGATTTAATGTTCTATTATCGACAGGGCATTTTTTTTTTTTTTTTGCCTTCTAAGAAGTTAATTGCAGTTGAAAGGTCTCCGAAGTACTCACTCTTAAAATCATGTATATATGCACCACTATATACATACACACATACATTTCTTTTATTTTCCTTTTTCCAGTTCTTTAGTACATAAAAAGAAATTATATGATTATTTCAAAGAAGAATATGGCTAACTTCCTATAGTTAATTTATATGCTAGGTCCAGCTGAGGATGCGATTGTGGACAAGGAAACATATTTCGATGAAGAAGATAGCAAAAATGAAGACGGGAGTAGTAAAAATTAACCCTGAAAACTATTGCATGATCTTCATCGAGCCACGGCGACGCGTCTTGATATTTTGTTATTATATAAAAGATAAAAAAAAAAAATTTACAATTATCATTTCCATGAAAACACTAGATATTAATTTCTATACATGATATCTTGTGTTCAAAACTAATGATCATTCTCTGTTTGAAATCTTACTAAATGCCTTCTATATTATATTTGATTCGCAGTTAAGAGTTTAATGAGACATAAATATGAAAGAAAAGACGTTAACAGAGCTGATGAAGAGGCACAAGATGAAGAGGAACAATCAGGTATGTAAGAACATTAATTGGCCATTGGCCTTTCCGGTATCATATGTATCAGATTAATCAACGATTACTCTGTTAAAAAACAAAAAAAACAAAAAAAAAACAAAACAAAACAAAAGATAAATATCATAGCTAGGAAAGATGTCTCTATCGTATAGTAACAACTATTTGTTTTGTTTCTACCAAAAAAAACTACTAATTGTTTTGAATTTTTTTTCCCAAAACAAATCATAGAAAGACAACAAATAAATCTGTCTATGATCAAAGAATTAGTATGAAGTACGTATATATGTACAAGCGCAAAAACAACTACCTATAAATGTATGAACTATACTAATTACTAGCTTGATTTTGAGAGTTGCATAGTCTCTTAACTTTAAATTGAATAAATTTAGAAATACTCAAGGTGATATCTTTTAGTAGGTTATAGCTAGACAAATTGGTTACGATAGGACAGACTTGGCATTGGTGGAGCACCATCTACAATTTTTTTCTTTATTTTTTGTTATGAATTATAGGACAAGATAGCTAATAGGAGAAGCAACTAGTACATCCTAACACGCATTAAATGACCTATCATTTATCAAACACTCAACGTATCAAAAAGTAGGTAGGAAAAAATATATAATTAAATAAATAATTAGTTGGCCTTTTATTTGATAGGAAAAAAAAGAAAAAAAAAAACTAACAATAACTTTGGAAATAGACTAGTAGGATTGTCCGTTAAGTCAAGCACAAGACTATTCCTGTATCAATTAAATTAGACCTCTTTAAAACCTTTTGGATTATTGACACTCATGAGTCTTGAACTTTAGGATCTCCTTCTTTTTACCCCTTGAACTCTTAAAATTACCATTTTACTCTTTAAACTTTTAAAACTTCACATTTTGCTTCTTTATTTTAAAATTATTATTTTGCTCTTGAACTTTCAAAACTCTTCACTTTGTCTCATGAATTTTGATTTTTCATTCAAATAGACAGAATTAAGCCCACGTGATTTACATATGGGTCATTTGTAAGGGTAAAATAAGATTTTTTTTATTCTTAAGTTTTGTTTAATATTTCACGACTTTGTTCTTTTTATTTGAACTCTCACATTCAAAGAAGATGAGTTACACATAAAGATAAGGAGATATCGGCGAATAATATCGAGAAGAAATATACATATAGACCCTTTTTAAGTAAGAGCAGATAAAAAAAAAGTCAAATGAGAATGTAAAGATTAAATAAAAGCTAAGCATAATAAAATCTCATTCTTTTCTCTTATAGGTGACTTATATGCGAATCATGTGGGTTTAATTCTATCTATTTGAGTGAAAAAAAATATGAGACAAAACGAGGAGTTTTTAAAAGTGGAAGGGTAAATTTGTAATTTTTAAATTTTAAAAGGTAAAATAAAAAGTTTTTAAAGTTCATGGGATGAGAGATGTTTTGAAAGTTCATGGGATAGTAAAATATTTAAAATTATAAGACTATATCTAAATTCAAATAAATAAATCGGATGCAACTAAGAGGTAATACGAAAAATTATAGTGATATGAAAAAAAAAAAAGTACATCTAGCACGTACCCAAAAATGTCCGTCCTTAACTCTTACAAAGTTACGTCATTAAGATTGTAGGAAATATTTTCTCGCTAATGGAGGTACATACTGATGAATGGGGGTACGTACTCCAACTCATTTTTTAAATTTGATTTTTTAAAAAAAAAAAATTACAATTGTGTCGCCACTAAACAATAGAAAAATATTGTTGTGCCTTCGTGAAAGTAATTGAAATATATTGTTGTGTCCTCAAAAATTAATTTAAATATACTATTGTGTCATTATTTTATAAAAAAAAAAAAGAAAAATTATAATTACAATTCACTTAGTTACTGAAATATATAGTCATATCTTCGGTCATTAAAATTCAATTTCTAATTTTGTATATAGTGCCTCAACTGAAAAAAAGTTCTGGCTACACTATTGTTTAGGAAATGAGAGAAGCTAATACCAATTATCTCATACCCTTTAATATTGATTCTCATTACTATTACTTTACTTAGACTTAGGTAAACACTACAAAGGAATAAATCATCTTCATTAGTATTATTTTACTCTACTTTTTAATTTTATTATCTTTTCCCTTTGCATTTTTTTACAGTTTGGTAAAACATGCCTATGTATTTACGGCAGAATTGACTAACTTCAGAATACACTTCGCATATCATGTAATCTATTTAATTTTCCGTGTTCCAACACAGGGAAGATAGTGAAGAAACATGAAGTTTCTGCACCCTGTGACTTGTGCGTCTCAATTTTCAAGCTTACACGTGAGGTCTTCCTAGCGCTCCCTATCCTGGTGCTCTCGATCCTAGGAGGTGGTTAGTATCCATTTTTCCATAATCACTCTAAAACTTGTGTCCTAATTTGTTCCTAAGGCCTTTGGTTACAGGAAAAGACAGAGAGAGAGAGAGAGAGAGAGAGTGGTGTAGAAAAGATTTTTTTTTTTTTTTCTTCTTTGTGATAAGAAAACTATTGCTTTAAAATGTACTTGTCGAGAGGCAGAATGGGTTCTTCTAATTTTGCTCCTTCGAAAAAATATTTTTACTATTTTTTTCAAATCATCCCTGCCTCTCCCTCTCCCATTTATAAATTACTATTTCAATTATATCTAAATTTTTACTTGAATATACTCATATATATTTAAAATTAAAATCTCAAATAAATCTAAAATCATCTATAATACTATGAAAAAATTATATTTTTGGGCTTTAAGTTTGAAAAAGATGATTAAATTCTATTATATGCTTAGTTCCTTTAGAATAGGAACAAAATAGATAAAAATGTAAGCAAAAGAAAGACAAAGATAAAAATACATGTATTTTTACACTGTAATTTTAGTTTAAAGTTTTTGTTCTACTGGCTTGAAAAAAGTTTCTGGCTCCGTCGTTGATGGAAGGCTCCAATGGCTATAAATATAGCATTAAATGTATAAATGTCAATTCTTAATCTTTGAATTTTCTGACATGTAGGGATTTGGAGGCTGAACAAAATTAGGGAAATAAAACGGCGACATATACAGGCTAAACTTCTCATGAATAAGTTAGTTCGGCCGAGCGAGTGGTTCTACTCCGCTGGACCCGATCCAATGGAAATTATGGGTCAAAGATATGTAAGTTTTTCATTATCTTCCTGTACAATATGGTTTTACGGTGAATCAAGAGATGAAAAGAAACCTAGTAAGTAAACTATCCTGTGACAGAGTTGTTATGAGTCATGTACAAATATAGTACCACCTAAATTTGATTTTTTATGGGTACTTTTGGCGCTCTTGATAATCTCATTACACTTCAAATATTATGAGGAGGTAAATATTGATGACAACTATACCATTTCACAGGTACTTGGATAAGTCGTGACATTTTATTTATTTTCAAATAGAAAGTGCATAGCTAATGTCATAAAGCATAGTATATTTTAACTAGATTTGCTCCATCAAATCAAGATAAAGTCAACAAGTTATAATTTTCTCAATTTTTTAACTATGAAAAGAAGAAACAATCTTTGGTTCTAATAAGTTGATGGTCGGATATTTTCTTATGCCGCTGGATCCGGGCTCAAAAGACTGATGATGTGGAAATGATATTTGCTCAATCGGACATTCCTGATATTCCTCAAATTAGTAGAAGTTTTCCTTGTAAGTAAATTATCTAATTATATTTTTTGTGAGTCTCATTTACCAGTAGTTAAATTCTGCTTATTATTGGTACTTTTTGCACTCTTGATGATTATCCCATCACACATCAAATATTGAGCCTAAATTATAAGAGATACATGTTAATGATTAGTACTTGGGTTAAAATAAATCGGGACATTTTTTTTTAATGGAGAGATCGGATAACTAATATCACAGAAGCTAAACATTGAGAAATAAACCTTGGTCCCTAATTGGTTGATGGTCCAACAATTTCCTAGGCTCACCAATATTAACTGCAGCAAAGGCGGGAATAATAGAAATAATAGAGGAAACACTAGATTCGTTTCCAGGGGCGATCCAACGTGTGGACTCGAAGAAGAAGAATGTGGTTCTATTAGCAGTTGAGAACAGGCAACCCCACGTTTATCGTCGCCTAGTCGAACTCAACAAAAAGAAGTTATTCCCAATGGTTGGCTTCAGCCAAGTGGATGACGAAGGTAACAGTGCCTTGCACCTTGTGGCCAATATATCTGACAAGGAAATACAGTCTTCGCTTATCCAAGGAAGTATGTTACAGATGCAACGGGAAATCAAGTGGTATGAGGTATAAATATAAATATATATATATATATATATATATATATATATTCATGGACTAAAAACCCTGCCATTAGCTTACTGCTTAATTTATGCTATATTAAGATTTTCAAAGTTCAAGAATAACACAACGAAAATAAAGGACTTTCATAGCGCTGAAAACCAAAATGTCATTCGTAGAAAAATGCTAATCCATCCTACGGGGGTCTGACCCCATCAATAACAAATGTTGGCCCCACAAGGTGGGACTCGCGTGGGCCCTGTCAGGTGGGACCCATATGGGCCCACTCCTCTTGTTTCTAACAGGGTCAAAACCCTGTCAGAACATATAAGAATGCTCTATTGTTTAATGCTATTGTCATTGCTAACAATCTGTTGCTATAAGGGCATGTTTGATGCAATTTAAAAGATTAGATTAGAATGTACAAAAAAGGATAAGATTTAATTTTGGCTAATCCAATCTTATGTTTAGCATTATATGTTATTAATATAGGGTTTTTTTTTGTAAAAATATTTAAAAATTATATAATTATTAAAAATATTTGCAAAGATGAAAATTACATTTTGAGCCTTTATTTTTGAAAAGTTATATTTATCCCTAATTTAATAAATTTTTGTAAATAGGTCCTTAAATTTTTAAATGTATAAATGTTGAGTTTAATCCTATACTTTGCCAAGGGATAGCCTAATACCTTTTTGAGGAGTTTCAAGTATAAACTGAAAAAGAGCTTATCTAATTCAGTCTTTTAAAATTTTAATCTAATCCAATCCTCTTTAGTCCTACACACCAAATAAGCCCTAATACATTTAGAAACAACATAATTTAACATCACTAGGTTCCACCCTTTTAGTTATAGCACTAATCAGCCCATAATTGTCATTGTACAATTCATTACTTAATTCGATAAAATAAATCTATATATACATTCAGTATTTATATACCGTACTGATTAAGCACTTTCTACGTTTAACTATTTGAGTCATATTTTAAAAAAATTTATATAAATAATAATTTATCCCTTACAATCGATCGATCGTAGTTAAGCACCATCACCTACATGCCTGTATGTCTTTCTTTTTTTTAGGATATTGTTTAAAAAAGTAGTTCTAATTAGTAGTTTAAAATACTATAATATGTAAAAATTTTATACTATATTTGTTGAAAACTTTATCATGTGACAAACTGATGAGTTCCAAACCTTTATATGCCAACCGCCCTATTTGTCTAGCATTATAAACATATTACCTGACTTTCTTCCACTGTCAATATTCCAGCACGTTTTTTTTGTCACAACACATAGCAGTCATGTAGGCCCCACCGGATACTTTGATCCGCGTACGGATCCAGCAACACACAAAAACATCGACACCTACTCGAATAGAAAGCTTAATTTTTATTCAAATTTACTAAAATTATTAATTACTAAACAATTAAACAAACTTTCATTTATTACACTGGTCATGAAAGCAATATTTTAACATTTTTAGCAATTTCAACTCTTTTTAATTTAGATAAGTATTTTGACTTTTATATTACTTATGATCAGAAGAAAAGTTGAAATTCTAGAGTTTGAATTACACATTGTAAATGTAAATACTTTACACTAAAGATTCATCTGGCACCTTGATTAGAACTTATTAGTTTTAATTACAGTGTAAAACTCTCATATGTTACCTTGTAAAACAAAAATTTATTATAATATAAAACTTTTATATGTTACAATATTTTGCTTGAACTATGTTCCCAAACACTATATAATAGATATTTACTCTACATTGTAGCATGTAAAAACTTTACATTATTTACAATTAAATTTTTTGAGAAATCTACAAAATCCCAAAATACTTATCAGAGAAAATTAGGCACATGGCTTATTTTTGGCCACCCTTTTAAATAAATCGTTGAAGTTTTTAAACATTAAGGAAAGGGAAGAACTTTTTGAAAATTAAAAAAATGACTCTTTTTACAACATTACATCATTGATTAAAATTAATATATCACTTATTAATTATAGTTTATTATTAATAAACTTGTTTATCATTAATCTACCAATGATTTATCATCAAAAAATTGTGTGACGATCATAATCTGATCCATGTAGTTGTTTACGTCATGTGCTGATCATAATCTGATCCATGCAGTTTGTCAAGAACTCCATGCCCCCGAATTTTTTTTCCTCTCTTCAACAAAGACCACCAAACCGCTCGAGAAATTTTTCTTACTAAACACAAGGATCTCATGAAAGACTCCAGCGAATGGTTCTCCAAAACCTCCGAGTCATGCTCCGTTGTGGCGGCTCTCGTGGCTTCCGTTGCTTTCGCGACAGCAACCACCGTGCCGGGTGGAATCAAGGCAGACAGCGGTGCACCGACTTTGGAAGACAAGCCTGCATTCATCGCCTTTGCCATCTCTTCCTTGTTTGCTCTATGTTCCTCTGTCACTGCCTTGGGCTTCTTTCTCGCCATCCTCACATCTCGAAACCGGTACGAAGAGTTTATCATAAACTTGCCTCGGAAGCTTCTCCTCGCATTTACTTTTCTTTTCATCTCCATAGTTTCCATGCTGGTTTCCTTCTTTGAGGGGCACACTTTTGTTCTTAAAGATGAGCTCAGAGACGTAAGTTATCCTTTGTACGCAACACTCTGCTTTCCCTTGGCCATTTATGCCTCGTCACTGCTGTCCCTATACGTCGAACTTCTGTGGAGCACCTTCCTAAGTGTTCCGCAGAGGAATATCGATATATACAATTAACTAGCTTTTCGCATTGACGCGATATATATCAATAACGTATAATCGTTTTATTATTTGTTTTTCGTGTTTGAGTGATGTAATAATCAAGGTTTTAGCTACGACCTTCTTGTTAAATTCAGCACTGATATTCTGAAAGTAATTACTATACATCAAAGGTGTGTGACTTGTTGTCTCGTGTGTGGTTTTGTTGATGAATAGAATGAATATTGGCCTTTTCGCTGGTTTAAATAAATTATGATTAATTAACTTATTTTTCTTGTTTATCAAGTTTTTCTCCATGCAAATGAAGAGTGACTGAAACTAATAACGGAGAAGTTTAGTACTTCCCAACCATTAAGGTGATCTTATTTTTACCCACTTTTCATGATAATCCGAAGCGATCAAATCAGCAGCCCAAGGTGGTGTTAAAATTCATGGGTTCAGCCAGTTTGGACCCATGAGCTCAATTTGAACCAAGTGTTTGGATGTGCATTTTAAAAAGGTGGTTTTGGACCTGCCCAAACAGCCTCATTTCTAATCTCCTCACAATGATCCGAATGTTGAGACTTTACAAACACCTGTTCAAATTTTATTCCCTGTTCATACTTTACAATTCTAAATGTCAAAGCGAATTACGTTTTAAACCACATAGGTTCAGTGTTTTCAGTCCAAACCAAAAAAGGTAATAAACAACCCCATAAGAACTTGAGAAGGGAACAAGACTTTCAAAACAGGGCTGCTCCCCCATTAGGAACTTAAAACTTTCTAGTTGAAAGTCAACGCAGCAAGGGATCAAGAGTAATTCAACATCCTTAGACAAAATCTAATTGTTGAGTTCAGATGGCGTAGTGTTAAAAAAAACTCGGTGTGGAGCTAAAAGGAGAAGAATCTGTGCTCCCGGCTAGCTATGAGCTACTCATGAAAAATGTGTTCTCATTGCTATGACACAAATTCTCCCAGGACTCTTTTCATCCCTTTCTAATTTAGTAGAAATGAAACTTGTATGATTAAGGGAAAAGCATGCCATGATACACCTAAAGGTTAAGATAAAACATGTCATAGATCTTTATTCCCCGACTGATAACCAAACCATTGTCCAAAGATTTACTTTCTCAAGTGGTAGTTACAGTGCTAAGAGCATTATCAAGAACAGATGATAGACTCCTAACCTAGGAAGTAAACTAACCAACATGAAACA
>CAMOHE010038596.1:0-49498 GCA_946598075.1 Artocarpus hirsutus | reverse complement strand
TTTTCTATCATCTCTTTATGCATTCATATGTCTCCTTAAATATTGTGTCCTTAATCTTTTCTTTCCTTTTCTCTTCTTAATTTCTTCCTTATTCTCTCACGGTTCATCCCCTCATTTCTTAAGTCTCACATAAACATCTCTCTATACTGTCTTTCTTTCTTTCTCTATTTCTTTCATTGTCTTGTCTACTCTCTCTCTCTCACATTCTTACTCTTAGTAGCAAAATAAAGAAGGAAAAGAAGAAGAAGAAGAAACATGAAGATTGAGAGGTTGAGAGGATTTGTGAGTAAAATGTGAAGAATGGGAGTAATATATATATAAAAAAAAAATAGCCTTTTATATAAGAAACAAATCTTCCATAAAAATGGAATGCATACTCGTGGAAGGGGAAAAAAAACTAAATAACAAAGTCAACGATTCAATAGAGGAAAATATAATGATAGTATCTTGACTATCCATGAATAGAATTCTAAATAAGTTAACTAGTCATCAAAATAAATAAATAAATAAATAAAAGAATAAAAGATAATTCTAGCTTCCAATATTAGCTCCACTTGCCTAATTTCAATTATCAAAATAGGAAACCAATCATGAATTTCAATTATCATTAAAAAGTCAACTATCAAAATATAATGATAATATCTTGACTAATTAGAGGCAATTTACACATGGGATTAGAGGAGAATTAGAGAAATAATCAACAAATTAGCTCCTACTTACCATATATGAACTTTCAAAAGTAGGAAACCTTATCAATTAAATTCAATCAATCAAGAATCAAACATTTCATTTCCTTAAATGAGGAAATAAACCCAAAAATATGTCAATCAATCAACAATTATTATTCAATCACATAAAAAGTCAACTATTCCCCCATATGGAATAAGGAAAGAGAAGATAATATGCCAATAAATCAAAATTATACCATAACAAACACACTCACATATACATAAATTACGTTGGTCATTATCCACTACAATTATACAATAGTACAAAATATTGTGCACAAACCTCTATAAAATAAAATATGACAACTACTAGTAATTTGTCTACCACACACAAATTTAACATAATGATTATCAATCTTTATTTCTTCATACGGAAGTCAACTACTACATAAAACATGCATATACAATTATATGATAACAAACTCACAATATACAATATATAATATACAACTTATTTGTGTATCATATATTAGATAACATATAAAGATATTATAGTATATGAATAATTCATGCATATGTGTGTATTGTATATTATATAAACTTATGTATAATTCTTTCATTCATGCAACACACACGGCAACAATAGTTTTGGTATATATATATAATACCTTTGCATGAAGTTCTACCACACCATAAACACACGACAACTCAATGTATATATATATATATATATATAAAAGCATGGATCTTGGGTTATGTTTTCAAATTACCTTTTCATTAAATACTTTCTCTTATTAATAAAAGTATTACGAAATGAATGTAACGATATCTGTGATGTCCGTAAAGGGGGGCGTTATATTATGAAATCTGTTAATCTGTTCAAACCAATCTAATCCATTGAATTAGATTAGATTATGAAAAATACAGATTAATTTTGGATTGAGATTTTTCCAATCCACTTATGAATTGAAGTACATATTGTGTATTTTCTGATCCGCTTAATCAATGAATCTAAACTATATATAGTGTATAAATTATACACGCATATATATACATACATAGTTTTAATAAATATATGGACTCGTATTCTTAAGGTAGTGTGTCCAAAATTTATATGCTTAAAAAAAGCTTAATTCAATTACAAAAACTAACATTATCTACCCATGGTAATTACTCATTACTAAAGTTTTTAAAATTTGTTAGTTGTAATGTTTTGTAATACTATAATTTAGTTTATTATCAAAGACTTGTATTTTATTGAGTTGTGACATGTTAGATTTTTTAAATTATGTTATATTATACTATGTTAATTTTTTTTAAAAAAATATAGTATGTTAATTTTACTTGCTAGTTTTTTTAATAAATTTAAAGGCTCAATCCGTGAATCCGTAAAATTCATGGTCTTTGGATTGGATTAGGATGTTCATGGATTGGTTTTGAATTAGGATTTTTTTCAATCCAATATGTATAGATTGACCCATAATCTGTGTAATCCGATGCATAAACACCCTCAATCATGGGTTGGGAAAGAGGATGTGCCTTTATAGGAAGGAGGTTAGGTTGTGTCATCATAGTTTAGGAGGAAAAGGATGGAAAAATTTGGTGGATATTGAACTTTGGTCACTCCTTTTAATTGATAGCGAAACTTGTTCTTTATTTAAAAGACAATTTTTTTTGTTGATGATGGTCAATCGTTGATACTAATAGTCTATCACTTATTGATTAATAGACTAAATAAAGCATTAATTCACTAATTAATATTGATCTGTTAATGATAAACCACCAAGTTATTGATTCACTGATTAATCAATGACAGACCATAACTCAATCCATCAATAACTATTTCTACAAATAATCATTTTGTTATTGTAACAAAATTTGAGTTATTTATCAAGAAAAAGGCATTTAAAAAATAGTGATCTTATTTAACTTCATGAGGTTATAATTCTGCTGCTAACAAAATAATAGGTACCGGTCTAAAAGGTATATTATATGTTAGATTAGAACAAATAGTTTTATGAGCAGTAGGTTTTAACCCCATAGGGATGAGAAGGATTTTTCTAGTAGAAATTATTTACTTTAAAACCCCAAAAGGAGCTTGGATTTTAGGGTTTTTTTTCTTTGTTTTATTATTTTTTAAAAAAATTAGTTAAGTAATGCTTAAATAGTATTTAAAATGTTGATTATTGAAAGAATGCATGGTGTTTTAATAATTCGAATGTTTAATGGGCTGTTTTTTCCTTTGAAATTTTTTTTTTTTGAAAAACTCCAAAGATGTTTTTCGAATTTCAAAAAATTGATGAGCAAACGCAGTATTTTAAAGGATTCTTTAGATTCCCCATGTTATGCATCCCAAATCTTTAGCATATTTATTAAGTCAGAAAAAGTTTGTAAATGGTGTTCCAACTTTTTTTTCCTCAAAATGTTTCACCATGTATCACCATGGGATTTGTAAGCCAAAAGTAAGCTCGCGTGTGTCGGCTACACGAGCTTACACCATCAAAGGAGTGGAGAATGTGGTGAGACCTACAAACTGACTAACTCGCTAGAAAAGCATGTCTTCCATGCACGCATGCGCAACATTGGCTGAAGGAAGACAGTGTGGATGATAAAGCAGGATCCACACTGATGCAGGCACTACAAGGTTGTTGGTTGACTCACCCTCTCTTCAAGCATGTATTGTATGTGCTAATCTAGGCCGTTGGCGAGCTTGATTGGATAGCTATAATGTTGTTTTCAAATGTGATCTTTATTAATATTTTTCTATAAACAATCCTATCGAAATAATTTCTTTTCATAAATATTCCTACCAAAATTTTTATTTGAAACCCTCTCAAGTACATTTTTTAACATATATACAACAAATCATCTTAACATATGTAAAAGACAATTTTTTTACTCTCTATTTTTTTCATTTTCTTCTCACTCTTTTCTCGCAATATTTTTCCCACTCTTATTATTTTTCTCCTACATTTTTGTTTTTCAATGTAATTATTTTCCTCGATTGCCCAACTAAAATATATATATTTTATAAATGTCATTGTCTAAACTTTGACCCTCTCAGATGGACTTTTTTATATGCACCTGATAAATAATATTTAACATATATATAAAAACATATTTGATTTCAATGGATTGGGTCTTTATTTCACCCTTAACAAATCTTCGTAATCTTTTAGGCATGGCAATATTTGTTAGAGCATTAAATTAAGTTCTACAACTTAACATAATATATATATATATATATATATATATAACAAATTGAATACATGCACACGTGAAGCGTGTGTTTTCAACTAGTATTGATAATTACATGAAGAAAAAAAACTACTCGAGCTGTTAAAAAAAAGTTGTTAGCTACCATGTGATTAAAAAAATGAAAAAAAAAGGAACTAACTCTTTATCTTGTTATCATTTATTATTCAAAGATAGATTTGAGCCATCCATACATTTAAAAAAAAAAAAAAAAAAAGCTTGCCACTAGTAAATTTAGAAAAACAATATGCTATCACAACCAACTAAATTAACTAATTTTCTTGGTTTAAAATTAACTGAATAAAATCAAGAACATATACTTAATTATTTGTTAAATCACATTCAACAACATAATAGCCTCCTTTCAATAAAAATCAACATGATAGCCTGATATTAAAAATCATTATTCTACATCGTGAATATGTTATTAATCAAAAAAATTCTAATAGTAAACGCGATTAGTGATTTCTTTTTTCGTGTGATTTATTTTGGCTTGCCATTTTAGTTTGTTCATAGTCAATCCTAAGAGTTAACGACTCTCTAATAAATATATTACGCAGTTGAAACTAATTGTTTTTGACTAGGAAATGCTTCCTTTTAAGATGTAAACCATAGCGTTGAGGCTGATAAAGACTATGCCAAGTTTTTGAGAGGAAAATCGGTGTCGTAATATAATATCCAAATTTAATTAATTATAATTAGTATAAAAAATTGATAAATTAGCGTGCTTAATTAAAATTTAATCTCTAATCAATCATTTCTGTGATATTTTTTGTTTATCATATTTTATCAAGTATGTTTGCTTTAATTTTTTAGCAATTATTAAATGGTTTTAAAATAAATTTGTAGTATATTATTTTATTTTATTTTTTAGAATTAATTTTAATTAAATTAAAAACATTTCCCTTTTATTCAAAAACAACAATTGCCCAAATGCCTAACGTATCCCCCGTATACTATAACCAATTTATGTGTAGAACTCAGAATACCCCCCTCCACTTGAAATGAACAAGTGTCTTAAGACTTCCATTTCTAAAGCCAATAAACTGCCCATGGTTTTGGATTAAACGGCCTTTAGAATTCTAATTTAACAATCAGAAATTTAGAACCAGACTCATCACCACTCATTATTTCCCTCTCCTTCATGTCTCTCTCACTCTCTCTTTCTCTCTTTCATTTCGTTTTAAGAGCTTAGAATTACGTCCCCATTGCCATAGCAAGACAGAAGCAAAAGCTCATGTTTGGAGCCATCAAAGCCATGCCAAATCCTTCAAATCCAAGGTTAGAAACATCTATAGTGATTTAAATCACATTTTCAAGGTTTTATCCCTGATTTTGTGTTCAAATTCATGTTTATATGTCTGAGTATTGCTTTCTATGTGGACAACTTTGTTTTAAACATGTTTGAGTAGAATTAATGCTTCCATATAATCATCTGAGGCTAGGTAAGTGTAGAGTGTGCTTGAAATGAATGATTAAGTATTTCACAAATCAAAACATAGCATCAAATTTAGGTTGGAAAAAACTGAACATGGTTTTTATGTTTATTTCTCTACTTTTAGAATAAACATGAAAAATGAATAAATAATAATGAATTTGAGTTGTACGTATATGAAAATGAGATTATATGATTCATACACTGTTTATGGAACCTTAGAACATGTTTTAGAAGCATTCGAAGTGGTTTGGAAAGATTTGAACTCGGTTTGAGTTTGGGAGCTCGAAACAAAGACGCCGCCGTCAATTGCAGTCAGTGTAATGGGGTCGAACCCGCCGTCGTGAGACACATGGTTGATCATGAGCACACCCCGATCGACCGCACTACACCAAGGAGCCCAATTTCGGGCCACTCGAAACCCTCTTGTTCCAAATTGAATTTTAATTATGTTTTCGCTTGTTTTACTTATCAAAAACCATTGTTTATGTGTTTTAAAGTATGTTTAATTATTATGTAAATAAAAGAAGAATCTTAATTGGGGAAGGCATACTAAAAAACCATGAGATTGCATACTTATATAGTATATATAAGTTTTAATATGAATGAATTGAGTCTACACCTAAGGTTGCTTGGTGCCCCTTAGAGCTAACGTTTAGCAAAACGGGATTTGCGGGGTAGACATGTTTGGCATTAGAGATCGAGGTAGGACTCTAAACCTCCTTCCTTGATCGTCATGCTTTTAAATAGTGTTTTCGTCACACATCATATTCTTAAAATGTTTTTGATATATGCATATTGAGTAAATGATAATAAATATATATTAAAATCTCATTATTAGTATACCAAGTGAATTAAAATAATTAATTGGTTTTAAAACACCAAATAGTCTAAGATCCCATTTGGTTGAGTTTTAAGTGTATGATGCCACACAGAAATCAAGTCATGCAAAGAGCATCTTTAGGGGCAAGTTTCAAAACCCGGTTCGAGCCACTATGGTGGTAATTATATTAGGCTTTGCACACAATAAATACAAATTTATGATTTGAGATAAATCACGTGAACAATAAGCATAAGATTTATTTAATTATTCAATTATTTAATTGTTATTCCTTGAATTTTTCTAGAATTATTTATAATACTTTATAAATGATTTAGAATTCAAGTTCTAGCGAGCATTTCGCTCATGATTTTTACTGTTTTTATTTTTTCCCCTTTAAGTGGTTTGCAGTACGCAGCTGAGTAGAGTGCTATTGTTTTACTCACAGAGTCTGTGAGTCATTTTGTTATCTGTTTTGTCAAGGCATATAATAATGAAACTTTAATCATGCTCTTTGATTATGCTTTGTTGGATTGTGGTTTGGTTGTATTTCTTTTATGCTTGTACTATGTGTGTACTATTGTGGGATCTGATAGGACCCAAACAGTATTTGACAGATTCTATCTTTTAAATTAGTTTTGAGGCTAATCCAATAATTTCTCTTTGCTATGTTTTAATATTAGTGTTATTCTAATTGGGCTTAAAATTGTCAAATTCTTGAATTTACTAAAAATGTTTAAAAAATATAACAAAAATTTTTTATGTTTATAATTAATTTTAATTAAACCACCACATCGGTTTGTTTGGGTGTGTGAAACGTAAGGATGTATGCTTTTTTGTTCAACTATCAAAAATTGCAAAGAAGCAAATCTAAAAAGAAAAGAAACAAATGCAGAGAAACTAGATCCGTTTCTTCACTACTTTTAGAGTTCCAATAATATATTATTTTTGTACTTCCCAATAATTCTGGAAGCTCAAAGAACTAAAAGAAGTTTATGTATTATGTATTCCCGACCAAAAAAGGATTAAACAAAAAAAATCATGCGTTGTGTTCATTTGTATGAAATAGGCCATGTAGTTTGGGGATTGTAAATAGAATAATAAAAAAAATAATTAGTGGGCAATAGCATGTTACAGGACCAATAATGAACCTGAGATCATATAGAAAATATTTGCTCTAACAAAAAAAAAAAAAAAAAAAACCTAAGGTAGAAGGAAAGAGAAACATGAAATTGTAATTAATATAAAAATAATATAGCTTTTTTCGTATGAGACTAACTATCATAGAATAGAAAATAAAAACATAATTCTTTTTTTAATGGACATGAAAATACAATTCTTTTGTTTGAGAATTGTGGGAAATGGAAGGCTTTGTTGCCATAGCTATCAGAAATTGGACATTCCTTCTAACCAAAATTGTCTCTTTGGCCATTTGTGGGGCATCACTTCATTTTTACACTAACCAATATTCCACTTGATGGCATCCAACCAATGTGTGTTTTGGAAGAGACTTTCCATTCAAGATTAAAAAAATCAACATACGGCCATTTTAGTGTAGAATGTGACTGAAAGGGACATAGCCATATTGATCATATTATTATTGATGTAAGCTCATCACCTCTTAATTTGCATCTAGTTATCAAAGAGATCCTGATTTTCCTGTTCATTACATGCCCTACCAAAAAGCTGCTCCGCCATGCAGTGAAGACAAATGTTTAAAAATGACAATTAGCAAGTTTTAAAATGACATGTAGAAAGTATTGATTTGTGTTTGAACTAATTTCCCAAAATTTAGTTTTTATGTATTTGTTAATTAATGGTTCTCAAAATTCCCACGTATTCAATCTCTTGTAGCTTTTGTCAAGGGATTCAAAGAAAAACAGCTCCATAGGAGTAGATATATCATGGACAGCAATAAGCTGCCACTTTGGGTAACTAAGACTAACCAATTATGTACCAATCACTATATTTAAAGGTGTCATTTTATACGGTCAGCTTGGTCAAGATGAAGTAGAGGGTGACATACCAAAACAACTCTAGAGAAGTGATGCATTCGTACATTGTTTATGGATCAATCACGAAATGGATTGTTCATATATCATGATATAATGTGTACACCAAAATGGCAAAAACTCAAGCTTAAATCTTTATCAAAAGGTTGAGCAACCTTACTCTCTCATTAAATGACCACTAACATTGTTTGATTACACACTTTATGTACGAAGAATCAGAGACATTTGCCAATACGAGAATTTTATGCCTAGAGTACATTTTGTTAACCGTCATTTTATTATAAAAATAAAAGAATAAAAACCCTTATGTATGTTTGATGGAGATGTAGCACCGTTATTAATTTTTCTTATGGCTATATATTATGTTTTAGTTCCACAAAATTTAGATTAATTATATACGTATCTATATATCTATATCGTAGAGAAGAAGAAAAAGTTATGTGACATAGTGGCAATGGCTGCAGCATAAGTTAACAATAAATCTACACTTAACTCTATCTCTTAAAGTGTAAAGTGCAAAACACTCATCATAAGTGTGTGTATAAACCCAATTAACAAGCCACTCTTTTATATATAAACGCCATCAATCCTATTTTAAATAGAATGATCTTTCTAACAAGATGTGATTGGAGTTCCATTTCAGATTTAAGGTTGAAACCCGCATTTTCAAGCTAAACACAGGATCAATTTTTTTTTTTTTTTAATTTCAAAAATATTGGATAGCATTGGACTTCATCTGTTCGAACCTACTGGTAGTTGGTTGTTTTCAACTTCAACAATATTGATATAATGCACTGAGACTTCAACAATAAGGTACGGTAGAGCCTTCCACCGCCGTGACATAAATACATAATTTGCAAATTGAAATAATATAATGCAATAATTACAGGTTTTCATGAAATACGGTATTTACATCCTACAAATGTCTGGTGACCAAAACAACCGTTTTATGATTTTTACTCTTAAAGGCTGAGGAAGACAGTCAAACGTCAAACGTCAAACGTGATCAAAATTTCCAACAATAATACACATAAAAAAACATAAAATAAAATAAAATTCCTAACTAATTAATTTAAAAAAAAATCCTAACAAAGAAAATAAAGAAGAACAGCTATAACCGCAAATCTCTAGGATTTGGCCTCAACATTTTTGTGTAGATTATTAATTTCGCATACTAGTTCAAGGTCTCAATCAACATTTGGTGATAAATCAACTTCATTGGAAATTTCAGTTGAATTAAAAAATAATAATTAGAACAATGGTCCCGTTGCCAAGTTATAGAGGGAGAGAGAGAGAGGCTACAACTAAGCCAAATGCAATCCAAAATTTTACTGGCTGGTATTGAGTCTCAATCATTCTCTGAGGTCCCACATCAAATGCTTACAGACAAAGAAGAATACTTTGATTAACAACTAGAATTTTCCATAATTTGGTTTGTAAAATAACCTTAATTTGTGGATTTAAACACTAAAATGTTGCATGTTGTTGTCTACTTAATGTTATCATCCCTCTAGTCAACTTGACATCCTAAAAAAATTATACCAAAAAAAGAAAAAAAACACAAAAAAAAAAAGAGAACTAAAAATGGCACGAATCTTAGGCCCTATTTAGTATTATTTTAAGAGTTTTTGAAAATATTTTTTTACATTTTTTTGGACAAAAGTTTTAAAAATCTTCTCGGTATAATTTTAAAAAAATTTCGTTTTTCAAAATAAAACCATTTTTACATATTTTAAAAACACTACAAAATATACCTTTATTTTTTCTTTTCTTTTTTTTTTACCAGATCTATTCAATAGGAGAGGAGTTTAGGTTTTAGAAGACTTATTATTCCTGGTAGAAATTAAAAAATGGATGAATCCCTGATTTATTCGAACTAGGAATTACGGTCACTATGCCCAGATGATGATATTTTTCAGTTGAGAAAATACGGAGTTTGTTAAGCAAATAATAAATTTGATATTCATCCTTATTAGGTGTGTCTTACTGTCCATGGCACATTGGCACTAACTGGCTTTTTATGCATAAACAAAGTTAAATCTGAGCCAACTAAGAGAGAGAGAGAGAGAGAGAGACAGAGAGGGATGATTCTAGTGGTGGTTTCAAAGCTTCAAGTGGCTTGGCTCAACTTAAAGCATTTTTTAGCCAACTTTATTTATGCACAATTATTCTAACCGAAGCATATTCCCTTTATTCTACACGTCTAGAGGCTAAAACTTCAGGTTTTTCCCACAAAAATGGAAAAAGAAAAAAAAAGAAGAAGAGAAAAGAAAAGAAAATAACAAAGAGTAAAGATTACTCTTACGTGCTTCCTGATAAATGCTGATAACGGCTACGCGTTAATTATCTTATATTGCTATATATCGGTGCATATATAGATATACTTACGCATAATTAAAAAGAAACAAATAGTTGATTATTTGATTACGATAAGAATGTTCGTTCTTATTACTAAGGTTTTGAGTTTGAGTCTGTTGTATTATAATAGACGGAGTAGTAAGTTCAAAATAATAATAATAATAATAATAATAATAATAATAATAGACGGAGTATTTAAACAATTCTGTTAGCAAAAGATACCATATGCCATATGGGTATGCATTGAACTCAAAAAGTTATCTTGGTAGGATGTCCGCTATCTTCATAACTTTAAAAAATGCAGTGATGGAAAAAAAAATTATGTTCTTAAGTTGCTTTTATTGTTCTGATTTCTAAAATTTAAGAAATTAAAAGTATAAGAATTTGAGAATTAGATTTCCTTTTGCACAGTTAATTTTATTGAGCCGATAACTATAATTGTAAAATTACCTATTTAATTTATCTTTGCAATGAAGAAAGAGAATTCTTTTAAATAGTTGCTTAAAAATTGCAAAATATTATGTAAAAGATTATAAATACACTTTATTGAATTTTAATGAAATATTTTAATAGCTTAGATGATTAAATACAACAAACTCTACTATATACTTCAAAATTTTAATGTCAAGGTATGAATGTTGACCATAATGTTTTAAAAAAAACCAAAGCTACAAGTACAAGTATGTCTATATTATTCATTATCTTTACAAAATCTCATCCAAACACATAAATTCTCTTTTTCTTTTTTTTTTCTTTTTTTACACATTGCTAGTTGTACTCATGATTTGAGTTTAGCATCTCTTATTTAACTCGTTCCATTCTTATGGACTAGGCTAACACTAATTGGCGCTAAATCTTGCATTTAGGGTTCACGTTAGCTTTACAAAAATTCACTCAATTAATGATTAATATTTTAACACCGTAACAATTTTAAAGTTGGCGCTCTGATTAATAAAATGCTTTCTCAACACAATGAATAAATAAATAAATAAATAATTTTTCATTTGTACCACTTGAACTTTATGATCGTTCCAGGTTTACTTTTGATATCTGAAAAGTCTCACTTCAAAACTCCAAACCCTTAAATTAGTCTTACTTACCCTTTGTTAGTCTTTCCGGTTAAAACACGTACATTTACACCTGAAAGAATTTTAATAAGATATTTTCCAATTTTATCATTTTGGAATAAAAAATTTGACCATTCATGGAACCGTTCCCTAAAACTCCGTGAATAGTGTCATCTCAAGAAATAAATCTTCAATTTTTCTTTGTTGAAATTTGATTTTTACCTTTTCATTAGAGGGATTAAGGGTTATTTACTTTGGAATTATTGTTAAATCTATGTTTAGCTTCTTTGTTTGAGTATGTTCAGTTGTTAAAAACGCTCTGACATAAGGAGGTAGTGTGCAATTTAAAGTTTTGGAACAATGAAAAGAGTTTGTAACGATAACGTGAAAATAGATATAAAAAATCAGGAGAATTAAAGAAATGTCTGATTTTTGAAACATTTGAAAGTAAAGATTAAGTTTTGAAAATATTTGTAATAAATGTCAGATTTACAATATAAATAACTTATTTACTATGTAAATAAAAAATATTTACATTGTAAACAATGATGTAAATATATTATTTACACCATAAATCTATTTATTGTGTAAACAAGAATTATTTGCACTATAAACAAACGGATAGATAAATTATTTACATTACAAATTGACATTTATTACAAATATTTTCAAAACTTACATTTATTATGATTAGTTTTAAAAAAGTTACATTTTCTACCATTTTCATAAAAGGACGTTTGGGACTATAATACAATAGTCCACAATAAATAAGTCCATTACCTCACTAGACTAACAGATGAAAAAAAAAATTATGACTATAAACAAATCAAATGATTAAGGGATAAACTGCGCTACTCCCTTATTAGCGTAAAACAATTGAACTTGACTTGCAAGACTTATTTTCTAAATCAATAAACAAAATTAACTGGGTGTTTAATATAGTGGTGAGAACCATTAATTAAAACTGTAAACAATTACCGTAGCATATGAGAGTTTACGCTGTAGCAACTTTTTCTTTTTATTGTAGCGTATAAGAGTTTTATATTGTTCTTAACTGAAAAGTTGGTTAACCAACTTTGCCCAACAAGCTTTGATATCACTCTTTTTTTTTTTTTTTTAATTTCTATTAAAGAATTATTGATGAGAATTCATGTTAGGACAAGATAAAGAAAAGTTAACATAATTAAAATATGTTATTGTGCCGATATAAAATATTGAATATGCTATTGTACGATTATTATACCTAAAAAAATTATAACTGTGTCCGTACGTAATAATTAAATTATATAGTTATATTTACATCTTTTACAGTACTAATTCTAACTTTTTCATTGTATCTTACTAAACAACGATTTGGCTCCATCACTGTTAGGATCACTTCTTTTTATCACTTGCTTTTTTCATTATATTTCTTCTCTTCTTTGCCATATACAATTTTTATATTTTATAAAAATTAACCATAATCATATGTCATAGTTTTACCTTTTATTACAACTCTACAGTTCTATTATTTTGATGCATTATTTTATCACGTATTGTGAAATTGAAATAAAAAGTGAAACTATAGTATTTTTTTTGGGTTGACATATTTTACCAATTATCAGAAATGAAATTGAAATAAAAAGTGAAATAATAATCTATGCATTATGAAGCAAAATGAATGTAACGAGAGGGGAAGAAAAGTGATAAAAAAGTTAACACGTAGGTGCAAAATGACACCTTACAAAGTGAGATAAATCAAATAATATTCTCTAATTTTCACAATGAACAATCAATGTCGTGCAGAAACATTTCCACAATCACGTAAGGTGGTTCTGAAGTCATACATTGTCGATTTAAATCCGAGTGGGTGATTTTTACATATTTTTAAAATTAGAATTTGGGAAAATTATTGGATGTTTAGAAGGGTGGTAGGAACCAGTGGTTAGAACCAACTTTATTGTAGCATATGAGACTGTAGTAATTTTTTTTATTGTTACTGTATTGTGAAAGCTTTATATTATTTATAACTAAGTTTATGGTAGGAACTATGGTTTTCATCACTCCGCTAAACATAGGATTAATTTTGCCAATAAAACGTTTTAATGAGTTTATTTTTACAAACAACACATAACTACCATATTTCTAGCTAGTCCGAAGAGGGAAAGCTAAAGCCGAATCGAAGCCGAGCCGAGAAGTTTATGGAGCTCTTAAATTGTCGGTCGGCCCATTAGACTCTGGCGGTGAGTTACTATTGCACCAGACCACAAAAACCCTCTCTCTCTCTCTCTCTCCTTACAGACACTACACACTGTTTCTCTCTCCTCTTTTAGTGTCTAAAGACCAAACGTAATACTCGTCTTGAGAGAAAATATAGGACTTAGGGAACACACACACGAAAAAAAAAAAGAGAGAGAAAAAACACAATTTATATATCTAATCTTTCCCTTCTCTTTCTCTCTCCCTCTTTCTCTCTCTAGCTTTTTGCAAAGCTTCTTCTTCGTCTTAGTTCTCCTTTTTGCCTTACCCGTTGTCAATGCTCGCTTCCATTTCACGAAACTGATTGATGCTCCAAAGCTCCCTCCATTTCTCTCTTTCTCAAGGTCAGTTTATCTCTCTCTCTCTCTCTATTGCTTTCGTATGAAACTGTGGTGAAGAGGAGAGCAGAGAAGAGATTCGTCACTGAATTTTGTTGAATCTATTGGAAATCTGCGACCAGATTCATGCATTTCGTTTGATTATTTTGCTCTGTGTTTGAGAGCTTTTTTGTTTCGGTTCATTTGTTTGACTCTTCGCTGAAAAGCTCAAGACTTGATTGTAATGAGCTCGATCTGCTCCGGATTCGCCGGAATCGAGTCGAATCTGTCGGAAGTTCGTAGTTTTCCATGAATGTCATTGGATTGAGTTTCGTTTTCGTGAGCTAATTGGTTGAATTGCTTCTTAATTGAGTTTCAAGCTTTACTTATTACGTTTTGTCCATTTCTTTGTTCTTCAATCAAACAGAGCATGATTGAGTTCAACTTAGGTAGAGTAATTGAACATCGTTAACTCGCTGATACTGCACATTGCATTTAGCTTTATAAATTTCTTCAATTATTTTATTTGTTTTAATTTGCTTCTGATTGGATTGTTTTGTATGTAATGGTGACTTTAGCTTGACTATGATTGTGTGATCTGAATCTGAATGTGGTAAAATTCTCGATTGTGAATTTTGTATTTGTTCTTTACCAGGAGGGTTTGATTGATGCTTTGGACGGTGTCCCTGAGGTAGATCTGGATAAGGGCAAGTGACTCCCTTGCTTGATTTGATTCGGGATTGTGAAGTGAAGCGAAGCAAAGCTGGCGACAACAACATTGTCTTGGAGGCTTGCCAGCAATGGCAGTAGCCTTGCCACTAATGATTTGGTGAGTCTTTTATACTTTTTGCCCTTTGCTTCCCTCGTGGATTTTTGTGGTTTACTTTTTGATTTGCAGGGGCGAATGAGATTGAAAAATGGGTGTGAGAAGATTTGTTTGGAGGTTCGTCGTACAGACTGATTTGTGAAGAAGGATTGTAGTTGTAACAATCTCTTGGTGGGTGTAGATGCAGAGGGAATCTGATCCCATTGGCCCCGCTTTCTATCAACCTGTATGGATTGTTCTAGAGTTGGGCATAATTGAGATCGTTTAGACTACAAATCTTCTTGGGTGTTGGACTTTTAGGTTTTAGAAATGAATCATTTGAAGCAATAAAGAACTTAAAAAATCTGGGATCTATATGTAGTTTACTCCTATTTGTTTATGTATTTGTATTAGATTTATATACAGAAATTAAAAAAAATGGCAAACAATACCATTTTTACAGAGAAAAAGAATGGAGACGCTAAAACAAATAAGTGTAAGCCTTTCCATTGAGCAGATGCAAACTGGCACCTGGCGGTGCAAGATCTATTGAAAAAAGGAGGAAAAAAAGGGCATAAAAAGCCTATATTGCTGGATGAACAATGCCACAGCTGCTTATATATAGACTTGGTGCAGGCTAAAGTAGCTGAACTTCTCTGTTAGTGCTGCTACTTGGTTTGCAATTATATGGCTTTTTATCCACACACCTGATGCCTCTCGTAGGTTCTTGAGATGCTTTCTTATCAGAATATCAATCACTTATTTTATTTCTGGGCGGATAGTGAGGAATTTATATATATATATATATACACACACTTATACAGATATATATCCTGGATTTATGTTATTACCTTATAACTGATGTTTTGCTGTATTTCTTACTGTTAGCTTTTGTTTCTTATCATTTCATCATTTGATAATTATCTTTAGTTCATTCACTCGGAAAGTTTATGGATATTCATGTGTATGCTCATTGAGGACGTTCTTATGGCTGCAGGAAAGGAATGGTGATATGAAAGTGCAAGATTCCGAGCCTCCAACTCCACTTTCTGTTGCAAAGATGGGGTCAAGGTCTGTTTAAACCTTATAATATGCAAATGATTTTTCTTCGTTTTTAGGGAGAAAAAATCATTCGACAATTGATTTGTTGTTTCTACTTGATTATTGTTAAGCTAGTTATAGGAATGCTCATGGTTGCTGGACCGGACATATTCCATGACTTGAGCAAGCTTTAATGTCGAATATGATTCACATCTTAGGGGTCTTTCTAGGATGGCTTCTCCCCATCATTTTCCTGTTTACATTGAAGAGTTCCTCCATATGATGCTAAAGTCTATTATACATTGTATTTAGTTAAAAGAGTAGAAAGGCTTTTATGCAATGAAAGCGGCCTTTGCTTAGACATAAATTTATCTTAGTTAAATTAGTTTATGACTTAAGGGAATAACCTGAGGTAGCGTGGCATTATAATTACAACCAAGCAGACACTAAAGAGTTGAAAGAATTACTTCTAATTTTCCAGGTGTTTACCTTTACGTTATTAAGAAAAAAAAAGTTGTCTTATTTTTTTCTTATAGAGGCCGTCACTAAGTGGGACTAGGATGAAACATGTTCTCGAATTATCAAATAGTTTATTAGTACATATACAGTGTCTTTCTGACTGTGGTCCTTATTTTGCGGTTAACCTAGGGGTTGTGGGGTCGAACAACCATTTAATGGAAGAAGCAATGAATATATACTTTAGTCAATGTTAACTAGGTTGCCTGTCAAGTTCTGCCAACGTTGCATCATAAAAGCACTAAGTTGAGGTTATGTATATCTGACCTTCTCAAATTGGTTGCACCATTGCAGAGATCGCAGCAGCATGGAGGATCCAGATGGGACGCTGGCAAGTGTTGCCCAATGCATTGAGCAGCTACGTCAGAGTTCCTCTTCTGCACACGAGAAAGAGTATTCATTGAAGCAGTTGCTGGAACTTGTTGATACACGTGAAAATGCTTTCAGTGCTGTTGGATCTCATTCTCAGGCGGTTCCAGTTCTTGTTTCTCTTATCCGATCAGGATCACTTGGAGTGAAGATACAAGCTGCTACTGTTTTAGGCTCTTTGTGCAAGGAGAATGAACTGAGGGTAAAAGTCTTGCTTGGTGGATGTATTCCGCCATTGCTTGGTTTGCTCAAGTCTAGCTCAGCAGAAGGTCAAGTTGCTGCAGCAAAGACCATCTATGCTGTTTCTCAAGGTGGTGCCAAGGATCATGTTGGATCAAAAATTTTCTCAACTGAAGGAGTCGTGCCGGTGCTTTGGGAGCAGCTAGGAAAAGGTATCAAGAAGGGTAATTTGGTTGATGGCTTGTTGACTGGGTCACTAAAAAACCTTTCAAGCAGCACTGAAGGATTCTGGACAGCGACATTACAAGCTGGAGGAGTGGATATACTTGTGAAGTTGCTGAAAACTGGCGAGTCAAGCACTCAAGCTAATGTGTGCTTTCTCCTTGCATGTGTGATGATGGAGGATGCGTCTGTTTGTTCTAAGGTACTGGCCGCAGAGGCTACGAAACAACTTCTCAAGCTATTGGGACCTGGCAATGAAGCGCCTGTTAGAGCAGAAGCTGCAGGGGCTCTTAAATCTCTCTCTGCTCAGTGCAAAGAAGCGAGGCGAGAGATAGCTAACTTTAATGGTATTCCTGCTCTTATAAATGCTACAATAGCCCCTTCAAAAGAATTTATGCAGGGTGAGTGTGCTCAAGCGTTGCAGGAGAATGCTATGTGTGCTTTAGCAAACATTTCTGGCGGTTTATCATATGTCATCTCGAGTCTTGGTCAAAGCCTTGAATCATGTACTTCACCTGCCCAAATTGCTGACACCTTGGGGGCTTTAGCTTCGGCTCTTATGATATATGATAGCAAGGCAGAATCAACTAGAGCATCGGATGCTTTGGCTGTTGAGCAGACTTTGCTTACACAGCTAAAATCTCGCCTGCCATTTCTTGTGCAGGAACGGACTATAGAAGCCCTTGCCAGTTTATATGGCAACCTAATACTATCAACTAAACTTGCAAATTCTGATGCCAAACGTTTACTTGTTGGTTTGATCACAATGGCAACAAACGAAGTTCAGGATGAGCTTGTAAGGGCTCTGCTTACACTTTGCAATAATGATGGCAGTCTATGGCGTGCACTTCAGGGCCGTGAAGGGGTTCAGCTATTGATATCACTTCTTGGACTTTCATCTGAACAGCAACAAGAATGTGCAGTTGCACTTCTTTGTTTGTTGTCTAATGAAAATGATGAGAGTAAATGGGCTATCACTGCTGCTGGTGGCATACCTCCACTTGTTCAGATTCTGGAAACCGGATCTGTGAAAGCCAAGGAAGATTCTGCAACAATCCTTCGGAACCTGTGCAATCACAGTGAAGATATTCGTGCTTGTGTTGAAAGTGCTGATGCTGTTCCTGCACTTTTATGGCTTCTGAAGAATGGAAGTGCAAATGGTAAAGAAATTGCAGCCAAGACTTTGAATCATTTAATCCATAAATCTGACACTGCAACTATTAGCCAGCTGACTGCGTTATTAACAAGTGATCTTCCTGAATCTAAAACATATGTTTTGGATGCTTTAAGAAGTATGCTTTCTGTGGTTCCCCTCAATGATATATTGCATGAAGGTAGTGCTGCTAATGACGCAATTGAGACAATGATAAAAATTTTGAGCTCAACTAAAGAAGAGACTCAAGCCAAGTCTGCATCCGCTCTAGCTGGAATTTTTGAAACTAGGAAAGACTTGCGTGAAACTGGCATTGCTGTTAAAACCCTTTGGTCAGTGATGAAGTTGCTTAATGTTGAATCTGAAAACATCCTAGTTGAGGCCTCACGTTGCCTTGCTTCGATTTTTCTTTCAATCAAAGAGAATAGAGAAGTGGCTACTGTTGCTAGGGATGCGTTATCTCCTTTGATCGTGCTTGCTAACTCGGCAGTTCTGGATGTTGCTGAGCTAGCAACATGTGCCTTGGCAAATCTTATTCTTGATAATGAAGTTTCAGAGAAAGCAGTGGCTGAAGAAATTATTCTGCCAGCTACAAGAGTTCTGCGTGAAGGCACGGTATCTGGGAAGACCCATGCAGCAGCAGCAATTGCTCGTCTCCTCCATTCTCGCCAAATTGCTTATGCTTTGAATGATTGCGTGAATCGTTCAGGAACCGTTCTTGCATTAGTTTCTTTTCTAGAATCTGCTAATAGTGGATCTGTTGCTGCAGCTGAGGCGCTTGATGCACTTGCTATTTTGTCCAGGTCCGGAGGACTGAGCGGGCAAACAAAACCTGCATGGGCAGTTTTGGCAGAATACCCAAAAAGCATAACCCCTATAGTATTTTCTATTGCTGATGCATCGCCTACATTACAGGATAAAGCTATTGAAATTTTGTCACGACTCTGTAGGGACCAGCCTATTGTTCTCGGAGACACAGTTGCCTATGCCCCTGGATGTATCTCATCAATTGCCAAAAGGGTGATCAATTCTACAAACATAAAAGTTAAAATTGGGGGAGTTGCCCTCCTTATTTGTGCCGCTAAAGTTAGTCACCAGAGAGTGGTGGAAGATCTTAGTCAATCAAACTCATGCGTTCTTCTCATTCAATCTCTTGTTGCAATGCTGAGTTCTTCTCAGTCGCCTTCGGCAGACCTGGTCGATGAAAACAAGGAGTCCATCAGCATTTTTAGGCATAATAAAGAAGAAACTGGGAGAGATGAATCTGATATGAGCACAGCAGTTATTTCTGGTGTTGATCTGTCTGTATGGCTGCTCTCTGTACTTGCCTGTCATGATGAAAAGAGCAAAATAGTGATTATGGATGCTGGAGCAGTTGAAGTCCTCACCGATAGGGTTGCAAATTGTTCTTCACGTTATTCTCAGGTAATCAGCTTTTTTGTTTGACTTCATGTTACATTCAGCATGAGAAATTCAGGAGGCATTCAGCCGTTTATGATTTTCTGTCTGTATATTAGGCATTGTGAATGGTTTTTCGTATTTCCACTTGCTATGCAAATACTGAAATATATGTTATGAGTTTGCACTTATTCATTAACTTTTTTCTCTTGTTCTGTGCTGATATAAGCAGATTGATTTTCAAGAAGATAACAGCATCTGGATTTGTGTGTTATTGTTAGCAATTTTGTTTCAAGATAGAGATATCATAAGAGCACATGCAACCATGAAATGTATCCCAGTAGTTGCAAACATGTTGAAGTCAGAGGGTTCAGCAAACAGATATTTTGCTGCACAGGCAATGGCTAGTCTTGTCTGCAATGGTAGCAGGGGAACACTTCTATCTGTTGCAAATTCTGGTGCAGCCAGTGGGCTTATTTCTTTACTTGGCTGTGCTGACGCGGATATAAGCAATCTTCTGGAGTTGTCAGAGGAGTTTGGTTTGGTGCGTTATCCAGAGCAAGTCGCTCTTGAGAGGTTGTTTAGAGTTGATGACATAAGGGTTGGTGCTTCTTCACGGAAAGCAATACCTCTACTTGTTGATCTTCTCAAACCGATGCCGGATCGCCCTGGAGCACCATTTCTGGCACTTGGGCTTCTGACTCAGCTTGCCAAGGACTGTCCGTCGAATAAAATTGTTATGGTAGAATCAGGAGCTCTGGAAGCTCTGACTAAGTATTTATCTCTTGGTCCCCAAGATGCAACTGAGGAAGCTGCTACTGATCTGTTGGGTATTCTTTTCAGCAGTGCTGAAATTAGGAAACATGAATCTGCGTTTGGTGCTGTTGGTCAACTTGTGGCAGTATTACGCTTAGGAGGAAGGGGTGCTAGGTATAGTGCTGCCAAAGCATTAGAAAGCTTGTTCTCAGCTGATCATATTAGGAACGCAGAATCTGCTCGGCAAGCTGTTCAACCCTTAGTGGAGATCCTCAATACTGGCCTGGAAAGAGAACAGCATGCAGCTATTGCTGCACTTGTTAGGTTATTGAGTGAAAATCCATCCAGAGCCCTAGCAGTTGCAGATGTCGAAATGAATGCTGTAGATGTTCTTTGCAGGATCCTTTCATCAAACTGTTCAACAGAGCTCAAAGGAGACGCTGCTGAATTGTGTTGTGTTCTTTTTGGAAATACAAGAATCAGATCCACAATGGCTGCGGCGCGGTGTGTTGAGCCTCTGGTGTCTCTTCTTGTAACTGAGTTTAGTCCTGCGCAGCATTCAGTTGTCTGTGCCTTGGATAAGCTTGTTGACGACGAGCAGTTGGCTGAACTAGTTGCTGCTCATGGTGCGGTTATTCCTCTTGTCGGCCTTCTCTATGGGAAGAATTACTTGCTTCACGAGGCTATTTCTAGAGCTCTTGTGAAGCTGGGGAAAGACAGGCCTGCTTGTAAGATGGAAATGGTGAAAGCTGGAGTAATTGAAAGCATACTTGATACCCTCCATGAAGCACCAGATTTTCTCTGTGCAGCTTTTGCAGAATTGCTCCGAATATTGACTAACAATGCTAGTATTGCTAAGGGACCATCTGCTGCAAAAGTAGTTGAGCCCCTTTTCCTTTTGCTAACAAGACCAGAATTTGGTCCCGATGGACAGCATAGTGCACTCCAGGTTCTTGTTAATATCTTGGAGCATCCACAGTGTCGTGCTGATTATACTTTAACCTCCTACCAAGCTATTGAACCACTTATCCCTTTACTTGACTCTCCTTCTCCGGCAGTACAACAGTTGGCAGCAGAGCTTCTATCACATCTGCTTTCAGAAGAACATCTTCAAAAGGATCCTGTAACACAGCAAGTGATTGGTCCCCTAATTCGGGTTCTTGGCTCTGGTATACACATATTGCAGCAAAGAGCTGTAAAGGCTCTTGTTAGTATTGCATTGACATGGCCCAATGAAATTGCAAAAGAGGGTGGGGTTGTAGAGATATCCAAAGTGATACTTCAATCCGATCCTTCACTTCCACATGCTTTGTGGGAGTCCGCTGCTGCTGTTTTATCAGGCATTCTGCAATTTAGTTCTGAATTTTATTTGGAAGTGCCAGTTGCTGTGTTGGTTAGCTTGCTTCGTTCTGGATCAGAAAGTACAGTAACAGGTGCTTTGAATGCCCTTCTAGTTCTGGAGACTGATGATGCAGCCAGTGCAGAGGCAATGGCTGAAAGTGGCGCCATAGAGGCTCTTTTGGAACTTCTCAGATGTCATCAGTGCGAGGACATTGCTGCCAGACTGTTGGAAGTATTGTTGAACAACGTGAAGATTAGAGAAACTAAAGCTACAAAATCTGCTATCTTACCATTGTCTCAGTATCTCTTAGATCCGCAAACCCAAGCTCAGCAAGCAAGGTTACTGGCTACTTTGGCTCTTGGTGATCTTTTCCAGAACGAGGGTCTTGCTCGAAGCACTGATGCTGTTTCAGCTTGCCGTGCCCTGGTTAACGTGCTTGAAGAACAACCAACCGAAGAAATGAAAGTTGTAGCCATATGTGCTTTGCAAAACCTTGTGATGTACAGTCGATCAAATAAAAGAGCAGTTGCCGAGGCTGGTGGCGTTCAGGTTGTATTGGATTTGATTGGGACTAGCGAACCAGAAACAGCCGTTCAAGCTGCAATGTTTGTTAAACTTCTATTTGCTAATCACACCATTCAAGAGTATGCTTCTAGCGAAACAGTCAGATCCATAACTGGTAAGTTTTCTCCCCCTTGCTCATTTCTCATTTTCTTTTCTTTTATCTGCAGAATATGCTGCATTTTGTTTGGCACGACCAAGCATTATCTTTAGGAATCAAATCTTGTTCTTATATGCTTATGTGAAAAGAGTAAAACCGCTAAACAATTTTAAATGAAAATTCTTGTTTACAAAGATAAATGTGCATGACTTGACTCAAGTCACTCTTGCTGTGTTTTGTCCAATTAGCTTGAGAAATCTGGTGAATTCCTTCTGAAATATGAGATATTCTCCAGTATCATTGATAATTGTCTGTTTATTTTTCTACTAAGTTCTAATCCTTGTTAAATGTGGATAAAATTTCTGACCAACAACGTATTATTTGTATAGTGACTACTTAACGTTGAACATAGGAGTAATTTACGAAGCGAAGAAATAATTTGTTGTTTCCTTTGGATCTGTTTTACCTACCAGAACGAGTTTTTTCATCTCTTATCATAACAAACAAGGCTTTTTCCAAATAAAAGAGCATTGTAACTAAGCTTTGTGGTGTTACAGCTTTCATCTCTTAGCACAACAAACAATGCTTTTTCCAAATAAAAGAGCATTGTAACTAAACTTTGTGGTGTTACAGCTGCTATTGAAAAAGATTTATGGGCTTCTGGAACTGTGAATGAGGAGTACCTGAAGGCTCTAAATGCTCTCTTTGGCAATTTCCCACGTCTGAGAGCGACCGAGCCTGCAACACTTAGTATTCCCCATCTTGTTACTTCCCTCAAGACAGGGTCAGAGGCAACTCAAGAAGCTGCCTTGGATGCACTTTTTCTTCTGAGGCAAGCTTGGTCAGCATGCCCAGCTGAAGTATCTAGAGCTCAGTCAATTGCTGCTGCAGATGCAATTCCCTTGCTGCAATACTTGATCCAGTCTGGTCCACCTCGGTTTCAGGAGAAGGCAGAATTTTTGTTGCAATGTTTGCCAGGAACATTGGTCGTCATAATCAAGGGCGGGAACAATATGAAGCAGTCAGTGGGAAACCCTAGTGTTTATTGCAAGCTTACGCTTGGTAATACTCCGCCCAGGCAAACCAAGGTAAATAGCTTCCATAGACTTTTTAATCATTGTTACTTTTGGTATTTGTTAAAAGTTTTTTCTAATTGCTTTTTTCCAACGGGATTTATCACTCATTTTATCTTAGAAAGAGTTTAATTGAAAGATCAGGACAGAAAATTTCCCACAATTCTTTACTTCACTCTTATGATTTAAGCTAGTGACTTTCTGTTCTTTCCGTAGGGTAAATAATGTATGCAACTAGAAAAACTTCTCTATACATGGTAAAAAAATCTCTGGCTAGTCATGTAGCAGCATGCATGTTGTTTGTACCGCTTATGTTTATTGAGAATCTTGATACCTTCCAAAAGAAACCTTTAAAGTTTTCCGGAAATTCTTAGTTGTTGAGGAGAAACCTTTAACCACAAGATGGACATTCCAAGAAACCTCTGTTTATTGTTACATCGTCTTACCTCACTGTTCCTATTTATTTTTGTTTGTGTCGACACTTAAAACAAGTTTTGACTAATTTTGAAATGGTTCCTGTCAATTTGTCAGATTGTTTCAACTGGCCCAAATCCAAAGTGGGATGAGAGCTTTTCCTGGTCCTTTGAGAGTCCTCCAAAAGGGCAGAAACTTCATATATCTTGCAAGAACAAAAGCAAAATGGGGAAGGTATGGACTATGGTTCTTTTACAAAAGAATGCTAATTATCATTATGCGTATTTTCTCATATAGTATTTACTTTCCTCTCAAATTTTAACCTCTCTTTTTCGATTTTCTAGGACTACTAAAAACATTAACTAAATTGTTTCTAATCTTTCTTACAGAGTTCGTTTGGTAAAGTAACAATCCAGATTGATAGGGTAGTGATGCTGGGAGCAGTTGCTGGAGAATACACCCTGTTGCCAGAAAGCAAAAGTGGGCCATCAAGGAATTTAGAGATAGAGTTCCAGTGGTCTAACAAATGACACATAAATACTCAAATATCATTGTTCTACTGCAAATTGAGGTATTGATAGAGTTCATGTTCGAAGAGAGTAATCATTTATTTCCATTTCTTTCCCATTTTGGGTTATTTATTACATCCGTGTACATAATGTACCAAAGATTTTGATTTTTTTTTTTTCCTTCTCTTTTCTTTGCCCACAGACTAAATGTACTCATTTGTCAATGTATTTTCTTGTAACTTGATTGCATATTGTCATATGAACATATGGCCTGAGAAAATGTAAGCTTCTTGTTTTTGGTGTGATTTTCAATTTTTAGAGGAATTGTTAGTAAGATGGATTCTGGTTTTAGACTTTTGATTTATCATGTGCCTTGTTGTTTATTCTTAATTGCCCTATGTGTGTCAAAACCATTTCACGTCCTTAATTATGTCTAATGCAAATGAAAACGCTATGTTGCATCCCCTAACTGTCAATTCTCGCTCAACTCACAAAATTTTCCACCAAAAAATTCTCTCTCAACTCACAATTTAACGTGGGAATTTTTGTAGTAAAACCTTAAAAACTAAACTATCAGTAGATCTCTGTTTTTTAATCATTGAATTTATACCAGAACTGTTTGTTCCGCTTAGTTTGCTTTTCTATTTAAATGTGTTGTTAATCAAATTCAACGGTTAAAAGTATATACTATCAGTAACAGCTCCGATTATAGAAAAACCACTTAAAGCATAAGTGCTACCCAACAAAGTCCCCTCAATTACAAGTCACAACTAGCAGACAAAAAACACTATCATTGCCAATGCAGAATAATAATGCATCCTTACCCTGTTACTTGTCACTTGACTCTTGACACGTCCTTCCACTCACTGGTGGTCAATAATTTACATAACACTCCCATGCCCAACGTGAAAAAACAAAAAAAAAAGGGGGTCAATTATTCAACGTTAGGAATCTAAAGAGAGGGAAAAATACAGAAGATATCTAGACAAATTACAAGGGAAAAAGGAAGAATATGAGAATCGACTTCGGCAGGTAGTTTATCATTCAGGTGAGAATGTGACATTTGCCATTTGGTTACTGAATTGGAAGTAGAATATGTATCAGAACAATGATGAAATGAAGTTGGAACCTAAAAAGAGTAAAGCAAGATTAAAAAAATCCAATATTTGGCTGAATTAATATAGTGCCAAATTAATGTGAAATAAATTTTATTGAAACATGGAACTACAAGAGTGAATTATGTTTTTTTTCCTTTACCGTGTATGGCAAATGATTTTATTTTCAGTTAAAAAAATAGCATTAAAAAATGTGAAGACCATCGGTTTGATCGAGCTTATCTGTTGGAAAATCTTTGAGGGTGTTTGGGAATGGTGGGAACCACTCAGTTCTCATCACAAACTCAATTATGAACAGTAAAAAGCTCTCATATGCTACAATAACAATAAAAAAAATTACTACAATATAAAACTCTCACATGCTACAGTAAAAGTAGTTCTCACCACTGGTTCCCACCATCTTTCCAAACACCTACTTTATCTTTATAAATGAGAGGGATAGGGGCACAAACTTCTCTTGTATAAATAGGTTGGAGGGGAGATTTTAAACAACTTGAAAAAGTAAGACCATTTTTAATTTAAATACGATGCTACATTTGACACAAAAAATGTGGATATGACATTTAATATGTCATTTTTAAAAAAAATGCTATAGTAAGACCTTTTAAGAAAGATTTTAGCATAAGACTTATATTTTAAACTGTCAGCTTTAGTCAATGATTTAAAATCCACGTCTCACAAGAAAAAAATAAACGCAACCACACTTGATTCTATACAATTACAAAAAAATTTACCCAAAAAATTGAAAAATACTAAAAAAAACCCTTTCTTCTTCTTCTTCCACGGCTCTGTTCAAAAAAAAAAAAAAAAGAAAGAAAGAAAGAAAGAACCCTCCGACTCCTACAGCCCTGCCTCGCTGCCCACCATTGTCGCCCGTGAACCCCCTCCCCCAGATAGCCATCGCCCGCGACCCCCCTCTCCCTCAGATCACCTTAGCCGAGAACCATGGCACCTTAGATCTACGAGCTCACAACGCGATCTGACGCCACCCGCTTGCGATCTGACCACACCTCCTCGAGATCTGTCCTTCGAAATCCAAAGCCCACTGCTCGAGACCCAAACCGTCCAGACCCCACCCCCTCGCGAATACAGCCACGATTTTGGCAACCCTTGGCTCGACCTCTATCGAGATCTGACTTCGCCGGCGGTGACGCCTGCCTACCGAGATGTCGCCGGCGTCCATGGCTATTTGGTCTCAACCTTTCCTTTTTCAGTTTAAGTTTTTTTTTTTTGAGTTTTATTTTTAATTTAGTGCGTTTAAACTTATTGAACTAATAGTAAACTTATTTAATTTTAACTATTAGACAAAATTTAGTGTTTAATTTTAACTATTAGATAAAATTTACTATATATAATGCTTTTTTATTTTGTGCTCTATTTTATTTTGTCCGAAGCATCAAATGAAATTTATCTTTTCATAGTTTTGTCTTATTTTATTTAGTGCTAAAATACATGATGTTTTTTAAATTGTTATATTTATTTTTTATTATAATTATTAAGCTTTCAAACATATAAATATATTATTTTTAATTTTTAAATAATTTAAATAATATTGTTATAATTATTTAAAAGTCAAGACATAAACTAATAATAACCAAATGTTAAAATTGACCATATAATTTATTTCACAACAAATTTAACTGGACACCATATTTTAAATTTAGCACGAAAACAAAATCGTATTGAAGAATAGTTTTCCTATCCAAATATAAAATTTAATATAACACTTGGCCACTACTTTTAAAGATGCTCTAAATGCAACATTACTAAAATCAGAGAATGTTCTTTTTTTAAAAAAAAATCATACAATGAAAGACAATGACCCCATTTACATCTCCATAAAACAGAATAAATATTTTTATCTTCGTAGCTAAACAAAAGGGAAATAAGAAAGTGCAAAGAATGCAAGATTTTAGATATGTACTTTGGGGAATGCACCAAAGTGAACAGATGTTGTAATCCAGTTCGATCTCGACCAGGAACAGTCTACACTCCACTAGGTCCACAAACAACAACTAAAAAGAAAAAGAGGGGGAAAAATCAAGTAAATTAAAGATTCAAAAAATATCCATTCATGATTAACAAAAGAATGGACAGTGTTGGAGTCCCCTCCAATCAAAGCAAGCTGTTTTCTATACATAAAGACCATGGGGACCACTTACGTGGCGCCTCCGCGCTGCTTATTCCTATTCTCCTACTATCCAATATTTTTAATATTAAAACGCCCTCATATACATTTTGAAATTGGGAGCGTTTTGTTGAATAGTTGAGTTAATTCCAACCAAAAATTTTTTTATTAAACCAATGTTTGACAAAAGAAAAAAATACAAAGTTGTTAGGATAGATACTTGAAAGTAGTAATATTTTGTAAAAAGACATTTATAAGTAAATAAAATGAATTTTTAAATAAATTTTTGTGTACGTATTTTGAATACTTGTCCGTTTGGTAAATGGATTCGAATTAGTGATTTGATTTGAGTTAGTGTGATTCGAATTATGATTTGAGTTAGTGATTTAAATTGTTATCCGAATTAGCATTTGGATATGTATTTAAGTTTTAATATGAGTATGGAATAAAATTAGAATTTATGTTTTGAGAGATAGTGAAAATAATTTTTGATTTATTAACAAATCTAATAAAATCTTAATGATTTTAAAAAATATGCAATATGGATCTTAATTTATTCCTCTCTTCACTAGGAATAGAATTAAAAAAGAATCATCTTAATTGGATATCAAAAGAAGAATATATGATTTTTTTCCTCAAATATAGGCGAGAGAATTTTTAGTTTTTATTATAGCAGAGATATCCAAGTATCAAAAGTTTAGAGAGGGTGAGAATTCTAAAAACTTGGATTCTTAATACTCGAAGGATTCAGATTTTGGAGAAAATAAACACGTATCCAAAAGATTCTTAGTACTCGAATCTAAATTTGAGTGTATTGAGTCTAAATAATACATGAAACAAACGGGCCCTCAAAATGTCACTAAAATTTTATAATTATCTATGCGACTTTAAATATTATATATAAGTGTCATATATAAAAGGATAATATTTAAGGATGTAATTAAAATGATAAGTAATATATAATTAATTATTACAATTAAAGTATGAAATCTTTAATTAAGCGTCAATTCTAAAAATGAAACGATTTTATCCGAACCGTTAATATAATGAGTCATTAAATGAGTGCATTTTACCTAATAAGATAATGTAGGACCAAGACAATGTGATATAAACAAGTAAAGATTTCTATTAAATATATAGCAAGTTTTAATCGTATCAATCGTTTGTAATGTTTTTGTTAAATATATTGGAGATGCAATATTCCTATATAAATATAAAAACTTGTCAACAACATCACCGGAGTGCAACGGCACTGACAATGTCGCTTGGGACTAGTAAATGCCTATACATCTTGATTATTACAAGAAACGCACCGTACAGAATCGACTTCTCATAACCAAATCATCAAATTATATCATTTCCATTCTCTAAAAAATCAGATCCCAATGAAAATCCAAAGCCTTAGAAATAATAACTCAGATATAGTCTCCCTTCATTCTTGGATGACGATGGCAGCATGGGCTAAGACTCAGACAGTGATGGCGAGCAAAGACTCAAAGTCAAAAACTGACGGCAATGCAAACTCAAACTCACTATGTCATCCTGCGCTGTCTTCATTGGCAAACTTCTCATGTTTCCTTCGATCTACACTATGAACGTGATCTATGTTCAAGATGTTGTAAATTTTGTTCTTCCTAATCTATGAAATAATAATAATAATAATAATAATAAACGATCTATAAGTAGTTTTAACCAAACTAACATACGTCACACAAAAAATAAGGGAAATTGTAATAAATAATACTTTTCGAAAACTTATAATAATAAATAGTAGGTTTAAAAATATTGGTAGTAAATGTTAAATCTATGGTGTAAGTAATTTACGTACCCCATTCTTCGTTACATAGTAAATATATGTAAGATACAAATAATTTATTTATCTCTATGTTTCCAATGTAAATAATTCATATTTATACAATGAATATGTTATTTACATTATAAATCTACTATTTACTACAAATATTTTCACAACTTATTATTTACTTTAAAAAGTTTTAAATATCTGCTATTTTTGTTATTTCCCCAAAAATTATGAGGGTCATTAACAATTTAGTGGACTATTATTCTATTATATCCTCTCTATGTAGTCATACAAAAGTAATAGAAAAATTATTAATTTTTATATTTTTGCAAGTTTTTAATTTATTTTCCTAAAATAGATTTTTTTAAATTAAATCACTTTAAATTTAAATTAGCTTTAAGACATAATGGACTTACCAAAATATTGCTATATTATGTCTACAACATGTCATTCATGTGTCAGCTTTCATTATAAACCCTAACTTAAGGAGTTTTTTCGTTATTATTTCCTAGCCTTTTTTTTAAATATTATCAATTTAGAGTTAAATTCAATTTAAGACATAATAGAGTTACTAAAATAATGTTATACAACATATTAATTATGTGTCAAATTTCATTAAAAGTCCTATCTAGAGGAGTTTTTTCCTTACTATTTTATAAATCTAGGAAAGAAATATCAAATTTTAAAGATTAGGCATATATTATTACAAGGACTGTAATTGGGAAGATTTTTTTGTAATTAATCTTAATATAAGAGGGATATTTTGTATTGTTTTAAATTGTTTTGAAAATGATTATCCATATCTTTTAAGACACAAAAATAAAATGTTTTCTAAATAGAATTTGTTAAATCATTTGGTTAACAAATGCTTTAAAAATGAAAACGAAAACAAACAATGGTAAAGTAGTTTTTTTTTTTTTTTTTTGGTTATGGAAATGAAAAAAAAAATTGTTGAAATTTGTTTTCTTAATTTTTTAGGGGATTCTCATTTTCTTTTTAGTTTCTAAGGCATACTTAATACATGTTTCCATGAACACACCTATATACGATTTCACTTTTTTTCTTTTATGTAAAACAATCTCTCCAAAAAAAAAAAACCAAATGCAAGTTCAAAAATAGTTTTACAGCTGTTTGGTGCAAGGGTGTAAGTAGCTATGAATCTATTTGTCTACAAAACATAAATAACGGTTCGTTTGGTGTGGGGTCGTACCGGTATGGTTTAGAACTTAATAATTTAAACTATGAGTTATAAACTGTGTAATTTAAACAGTGGTTTTGAACTAACGTTTAAAATGTAAATGTTTAAAATACGAGTAAAACATCACATGAAATTTAAAACGAGAACTGATGTTTTAAAAATTATGATTTATGAAAGGAAAATAATAATAAGAATGGTTTTTATTATATAAAATGGTTTAAATCATGTGAACTTGGAGAGAACAAAGTTTAGATTTTGGATAGTTTGACTGATTTAAAACCACATCTATACTGGCGCTAGTTTAAACTGCTTCCATGTTTTAAACTAGCTTAAATCATTTTGAACCTACGTACCAAAAAGGCTATAAATGGTTCAAAACAATGAGGAAGATTTAAAACGGGCCAAATTTTTAGTTTTGAGAACTGTTTTGAATAACTTTTTATAATAAAATTCCTTCTCATTCTTGTTTTTTTTATAAAGTATAATTTTAAACACCAATTCTCTAATGCGATTTTTATTCCTATTTTAGACCTTTACATTTCAACATCAATTTAAAATCATCATTTAAATTAGAAAAGTTCAAAACCACCAGCTTAAATAATAAAGTTTAAAACCATACCAATTCAAACCTGCATACCAAATAGACTCTTAAAACAATTCCTAAAAAATTTTTATTTTCATTTTCATACCCAAAATAAAATTATTTTAAAAATGAAAAGTTCTTTGATGATTGATTAGTAACATATTAGTAATTATTTACCTTTCAGTTATTAAATATGTATAAAAATATTTTAATCAGATCCAACAATTTTAAAACATATTATGTAAACATCTTAGCCAAATAGAGGGCCTTCACAAACACCACTAAACTAGGGGTTGTGGTGTAATGGTTAAGGAACGTCAACCAAGTTTTCCTTATGCTTTGAGCACAAGTTCGATTTGGTACCCAATTTACTTGTGCCTTAGTTATCATTAGTATATTGAGGCCAAGATTGGGTGCTAGGCGTTGTGTTGTAAACACTTACAAACTTTAAGATCTTACGTGTGAAAATTTAGCAGACCTGTTCTACTTCGTTGTGGCCCTCGAGGCTCTAAGAGGGTGTTTGGCTAAGAGTAATGTAAATCACAAACTTAATTATAAATAATATAAAATTTTTACATATTATAATAAAAAAATATTATAATATAAAATTTTTATATACTATAATAAAAATAATACCCGTTAATAATTTTTACGTTAGCTAAACACCCTGTCACTGTGTTGAAGACCCATATAAATATATATATATATATATATATATATATATATATATATCCCAAAAAAGCGAGGCTCCTTTTTTTTTTTTTCCCGTAATTTGGATAGACATAAATAAGAAAATATTATGAGGGCCCGTCAATACTCTAGAAGTGTAGACACTAATGAGCAAAGCTAGAAGGCTACAAAAGCTTACAACCAGCGTAGGTTCGCATTCCCATACTCTCCTTGCCCTCACACTCCCCAACAACAACAAACAAGAGAGAGAAAAACAGTGCGCATTACGCACCCATCTCCCCACCTTCCACGTCTGTCCTTCGCAACAATAATATTCCTTTCATCTCCTTTCCCCACTCAAGTACACCTCAAAGCACCTCCTCTTCCTCTCTCTCCTCTCCCTCACGTTCATCCTGCGCAACGTGTCCCCCGGCGCTTTCTAGCCCCAATACCGTTAAACTTCACCACCATCCAAAAAAATAAAACCCAAAACAAAAAACTACCAACTTTTCATTTCACTCCCCTTTACTATCTTACACCACTATTATTTTGTCATCTCTAGTTGTAACAACAAATACTACACTTGATCTTGAAAAAAAGCTTAAATCTTTCGGTAAAACTCGTAGATCTTGGTCTCTAATTCTTGAAAGAGTCGCAATGGCGTCTCGATCTCACTCTCTTCTGCTGCTTCTGGCGACGGCGGCGTTTTGCTTGCTAGCCGGAGCGGCTGACAATGCGGCAGCAAAGGAGATTACGCTGTCGTCGAGGCTCATTCACCGCTTTTCCGACGAGGCCAAGCTGCTTAGGGTTTCGAGGGATGGGAGCGGCAATGGAGCAGAGCTGCTTGCTTCTTCTTCGTCTTCTTGGCCACGGAGAAGGAGTGTTGAGTATTATCAGATGCTTTTCGCCAGCGACGTTCAGAGGCAGAAGATGAAGCTCGGCTCTCAGTTCCAGTTTCTTTTCCCCTCCGAGGGCAGCCAAACGATGTCGTTTGGCAACGATTTTGGCTGGTGTGTCTACTCTCTCTCAACAAGTTTCAAGCTTATTATTATTTTTTTAAATTTCCCACTTTTTTTTTTTCTTTTTGCTCTGTTTGCTCATTAGTAGGATTAATGATTAATGATCTTTTTTTCCCTCTCTCCTCGTTGTTTTTGAAATTTACAGTCTGAAATGGCTTTGCAAGATTGCTATAACTAGCTACCTCTTAATTTTCTTTCTCTCTTTTTTTTGGAAAACTACTGGCTTTCCTGGTTTTAGTTTTATTTTCCCAACTCTGAGAATAGATCAATTTTTGTGTTTACTAAAAAAAATGTGCTTCTTCTCAGTGTGGGTTGTTCTGAATTCTGACTTTCTGATGTGGAGTTGCTTGTTTCTAGGTTACATTACACATGGATTGACATAGGAACACCTAATGTCTCCTTTCTGGTGGCATTGGACGTGGGAAGTGATCTGCTTTGGGTTCCCTGTGACTGCATTCAGTGTGCTCCATTGTCGGCCAGTTACTATAGTAGTTTGGTAGGTTATTCTTTCTTAATTGTGATGCTTTGTTCTGCTTATGGCAATGAGCGACCCACATTCTGTTTCCATATCTTTTTTTGCAATTTGTTTTTTATTGGCTAATTTGGATTAAAACTGTGAATTCTTTTAGTTTGTGGTAGATGGTGAGATAATTCTTCAAGGCAGTAACTTCTATTAAAAAAAAAAAAACTATATAGCTAAATTCTAGGTAACTCCTTTTATGGTTTTGGATGCGTCGTTCAATTTTCAAAAAATAAAGTGAAGGTTTACAATAACTGTAAAGCATAATTGATATCCTTTGCAATGACATCTTGTTCATGTGCAGTGGGCATTAATGGGTTTATATCAAAATGTAGAGCAACCTGTGAATAGAATTGAACAACTTTTTTATAGTATATACTGTGAAATACGAGATGCAATTGATGTTGCCACATTTAAGTAAAATTATTTTATAAATTAGAGCCCCTCCGCTTTGACAAGTGAAATCAAATAATAATACTGGTAATTTGAAAACAAAAATTGAGTCATATTTATGATTTACTTTGGAGATGAAGATAAAACTTGTGCAAATTGAGCTTTTACGATGTAAAAGGAGTAAGACAGCTTATAATACTGCTAATGTTATCGTTTTTGATGTGATAAATGAGATGTTGGAAGCATGAGTAAGATCTTGAAACAAAAAGTGTATTTACTTTTTTTTCCCCCACTTTGTACGACATATCTTGAAGTTCTGACGGAGGAAAAACCGCTACACGGTCGTGATTAACATGTGTGCTTTTTAGTTCTGAATATTAAGAGATATGATGGTTGTGGTGGTTCTTTTAAAAGAAATCTATAGAAAGAGGTTTGAGAGTGAGGTTTCTATTTCCTATTATTTATGTTACAGGAGGGTTTAGATGGTTCTTTTAAGAATGTGATGCAAAAAGGTTTGAGAGAGAATCGTCTGGTGTGTTGATTCTGAGGTGGCATCAAGCATATTCTTATTTGGGCTATGGTTTTTGTTTCTAATTTTATAAATTCGATGGCAATTTTTTGTCATTAGGAGGTGGAAACTTATTAGGATCTACAATTACATGCTGGTTTATAGTTGGAGCAGGGAAAAGTGAAATCTCATGCTCCACTAACAAACTCTGAGCGCCTATGTTTGATCAAAGTCTGCCAAGACTTGATAACAGGTTTAGCACTTATTTCCAGTGATTGATTGGCAGGTGCTCCCTTCTATTTGGGGCATCTATTATGCAGGATAGAGACCTGAATGAGTACAGTCCATCTGGCTCCAGCACCAGCAAGCATTTATCTTGTAGTCATCAGTTATGTCAATCAGGTCCAAGCTGTAAAAGTCCCAAGCAACCATGCCCTTATGTTGTCAGTTACTACACGGAGAATACATCGACTTCTGGTTTGCTTGTTGAAGATATATTACATCTTGCTGCATGGGGAAATGATACATCAAACAGTTCTGTTCAGGCTCCGGTCATAATAGGGTATGCATATATGTCCTTTTTCTCATACTTTGGAGCTCCATATATAAATTTATAATAATCATAACAATACCAATTTCTCAATCCATCTATAATGGTTTTAGAAATTATGAAAAAAGTATAATAATAGATTGTCTGCAATCAATCTTCTTCAATACAGTTGTGGCATGAAGCAAAGTGGTGGTTATTTGGATGGGGTTGCTCCAGATGGTCTCATGGGTTTAGGACTTGGACAGATTTCAATCCCTAGTTTCCTTTCCAAAGCTGGATTTGTCAGGAACTCGTTCTCATTGTGCTTTGATGAGGATAGTTCTGGCAGAATTTTTTTTGGCGACCAGGGACCTGCCAATCAACATTCCACACCATTCTTGCCTTCAACCCCAAATGGGAACTAGTGTGTACTATTAATGTGTTTATGTTTTTTGTTTATTTATTTTTCCAGTGAAAATATACGTGTGCATTTTTTTTTTCAGAAGATGCTGAGCATCGCTTGTAATGTAATACATCTTTGTCCAGTGACACATATATTGTTGGGGTGGAAGCATTTTGTATTGGAAATTCTTGTATCAAGCAGTCCGGATTTACAGCTCTGGTTGATAGCGGGACATCATTTACGTTTGTTCCACAAGACGTGTATGAAAAAGTTTCCAAGGAGGTACTTTTCTGCCTTAGAACTACACTTTCCCTCTAAAAGTCATCAAACTTTATTCACAATATCATCGATTTAGTCTTATACAACTGTCTTTGCCTGACAGTTTGACAGGCGAGTGAATGCTACGAGAAATAGCTATGAAGGATATCCTTGGAAGTATTGCTATGCGACCAGGTTTAAACTGCAAAGATATAAGTGCCCTCTCTTTTTCTAAACTCGTGTTTTTAATGTTGTATGTTGACATGCCAGTTTTTTATCATTGAACAGGTCACGAGCCTTGCCCAAAATTCCTTCTGTAATGCTTGTGTTTCCTGCAAACAACAGCTTTGTGGTCTCTGATCCCATTTTTCCTATAAACGATGAAGAGGTAGGTAATTTGCTTTAAGGTTTTTCAGCTTTGTATGACTGGTTTATCTTTGTTTCTAATACAGAAGAACAATTAACCAAATTATTTTGGAATATTGTATAAATATTCGTACTAGACAAACATTAGCGCATTGCTATATATATATATATGTATGTATGTATATGTGCAATGAGTTGCTGGTATATCTCCAAATTCAGAGGAATCTTTACAGATACGGTCATACTTAAAGATTAAGGTGACAATACACACACACACACATAGATATATATATGGAATCTTGAACATGAGCAATACATTCCCTTTCCGGAACTGTTGGTTATTTCATATAAATCTTTGTCAAGAAAAATTATGGTTAAACCATACGTTAATTGCTCTCATGGTTTTATTCAGAGCTAAGCCTGCATATCCAGGCATCACTAGAATTAGCCTTGTTATTGGATAGTGATTCATTGTTTTGGACTGAAAATATGTTTTCCATGATGTATAAAGCATTCAACTGCCGTGCATTTTGCCTTAATTATACCAATCTGAAATTCAGTCTTCCAACCCATGGTTTCCCTTACTCTTGTTCATACAAATAGTTATATGCAAATTGCTCATATATCTGAGTTGGAACTTTTTAGCTGGAATTTAGACAATAAAAGGTTTATGACTTCTGTGCTGCAGGGAGTCGTTGGATTTTGTTTAGCCATACAACCGGGGGATGAAGAGATTGGAATAATTGGACGTAAGCATGCAATGGAAAATTGTTTAACATAACTTATTATGCATTGCCTCCCCTCCCCTCCCCTCCCCTCCCCTCCTGCTGTGTAAATAATTAAATAAATAAAGACCTTTCTATTTTCTCATGTTAATTATGAATTAAATTTTTGTGTGTAGAGAACTTCATGACGGGATACCGAATGGTGTTTGATAGAGAGGCTTTGAAGTTAGGCTGGTCGAGGTCCAATTGTGAGTTGCCTTGCCTTTTGATGTCATAAAACCCATTATCCAATCTATATGAGTAGTGACTAGTGCAGCTTACAAGTGGCCGCACCCATGCATGCGTGTGATTGGTCTGGCTGAATCACATCCGATACTGATGTATATGCCATAGATCAGTTGTTTTCATTCTCTTCAAAACTAATACGTGACAAGTTCCGCTGAATCCAGCTCGACTTGATTCCTGCCCCGGGAACACAAGAAAGTGCAACCATTAGGTCTTGTTTTTCACCTCTATGGATCCAAATAACAAGCATCTCTTAGTCTCTCCTCCCAATTTTTGCTTGCAGGTCAAGATCTTACTGATGCCAAGAACATGAGCTTAACACCGCCTTCAAAGGGGACGCCATCAAATCCATTGCCGACGAATGAACAGCAGAGCACCCCTGGTGAGCATGCAGTAGCTCCTGCTGTCGCTGGAAGAGCTCCATCCAAGCCATCTGCTGCCTCAATTCGGCTCGCTGCATCGCCATCGTGTTTGTTGAGGTTGTCACTGCTGATTGTTCTGTTACATCTTGCTTTAGACTTTCTGCTGGATAGTGGCTTTTCCTAGATGTTCATGCATTTTTTCTGGCATGTAAATGAGGTATTAAGTTTTGTTTTCGACTTGCTTTTTCTTCCTCAAACTCCAATGTAATCTAATGGCTTTAGTCTTTTTTTCGTCTGTGTGCGCCATTGAATCCATTGGGGCCTCTTCCGGGGACACCGGTTGTATGTAGTTTGCCCTTATCAATATATATATTAGAATTAATATATATACTCAGTTTCATCGTCAGCGTATGGTGGCATTTTTGTCTCTTTATTTTTATTTTTATGTTAATTTGGGGTTGAGGATTAAAACTCTTTATCTTGACGTAGAATCGGGTGGTTTTATTGCTTAGCTATGTTTGCAACCGCTATTTATTTTGTCTTTATATACTCTTAATCGTTTCATCAATTGAAATTTGAACAAAATGCGCGAAAGATATTGCGACATGTATACGTGGTAATTGTGAGCTACTCACAAAGAAGAAGATTTGCTATTCTTTTCTCTCTCTCATGTATGTTATTGAAAGGCATTCAGGAAGATTGACGTACCTAAAGGAACCAGCGGGAACTCTCACCACTGCTTTTCTGAATGTTAAGCGAGGAAAAAGTTTATTAAAAGGCAAATAATATGCAAATTCAAAGTTTCCAAAAGACGTAAGTATAAAGCATTAGAATAGCACTGCTCAATTTAAGCATTTCCTTATCCTCATTTCTGATCGCGGAATTTTTTTTTTTTTTTTCATTTTTGTTTTCCGAAGCCAAAGTAACGTAAGGTGGAAGCAATTAAATTTTGAGAACTTTAATGGTGCCCTTGAAAAAAGGACATGTCTATGGTGGAGTGTATTGATTTACTCCACCTGCAGAGGCTCATATTCAATCTCAGCTAAAGCTTACATGGTCCCTTCCGTACCAAATAATAACTTAAATACAAATAATAATAATTAAAAACTTGAAAAACCTATTTTTAAAAATCCCAAAATACAAAAAATTCAACAAAAAATCTAAACCTGCCAACTCCGACGAGATTCGCGAACCTATCTCCGCAGCGTCTCAACCATGAACCCTGCCGATGATGGGGAGCCTGCCTCCGAGAGCCTTCTCCGACAATTGTGCCGACACATATTGCACCTCTTCCAACGGCATTTTTGGTGATATGAGAGAACTCCAATTTTCGATCCTAGATACGATTATGATGATGTAATGTTATTAATACGGCATCTGTGTTTTACTCCTTTTTTTTTATTCATCTAAAAAATTCAAAATGATGGTTTGATGATGACCAACAAATGAAAAAAGTTGAGATTTTGGATATGAATTTAATCAGGTACAAATACAATAATTTCTCCCATTTCTCCCAGTGGTTAATGAGTGATGAGATTTTGCAGTCAATGTTATATAAGGAATTATGTGGGTATTACCATTTCTCTCAGATGGCTGTCGTCGGCAATGAACCTGGCGGCGGCGGTGGCATTGGATAGGCTAAGGAAGCAGCCGGTGGGACCGAGGGGTGTTGGAGTCGGGGGAGAGGAGGAAGGTGAGGCCACCGCCGATGGAGGAATGGTTGAGGTTGGTGATGGAGAAGGAGAATGGTGTCAAATTACATATGGTATGGTGTATTGTAACTTCAGTACTCCTTCAAGCTTTTTTACCATTAGATTTTGATACGATGGTCTAAATAAATATACTCCACCGGCGGGAAATTTAAGCGCCGCCCACCATAGAATTTCCCTCAATAAAATTGCATATTGTAATTGTTATACTAGATGCCTTAAAAGATTAAATGATATAATAGTTTTTGGAGACGTTTAGTCAATAAAGATTTTATTTCTTATTTCATGTATCAAATGTTGTCTTTTTTATATTTATTTATGTTGAATGTATGATAAGCAAAAAAAATCTAAGGCTGTCAGTTTACACCTTTAAGATCGTACATATGATGAACAGATTATGTAAAAGATATAAATTTTAAAGGTGATAGTCTAAATGATAAGGCCCGTAATAAAGGGAATAAAATTGGGCGTTTTATTCATGTTAAGATTATTATGTTGTCTACATTCTTAATAGGAGATGACTTGTCTTGATCATCAGAGTTGGACTCCACGAGCAGAAATATTGATGTATTGTCATTGGTGATGATATATTAGAATAAGACTAAAGATGAATTGATTGATTAATAATTCCATTTGTTTAAACCAATTCACTTTAGACAATCATATGTATTGCATCTTAATATTGAAATGAATCAATGAGTCCGCATTCTTGACTTGTGTTTTTTGATGTACCAAAAGGTGACATCCTGAATTATATGAATACCGGTACATTAGAGACTGAAATCAGAGAATAATAATTTGAATTCTCTATTATTCTTTTCATTCTTCAGTAGGTACGTATATAGAATTGTATGTGAATCAATCTAGGAAATATTCTAGAAAAATAATCAGCCTAATATAATCAAATAATATAGAAAAGGAAACTATTATACACTGACAAAAAACAGAAAGTCTGACTTTGGAACCAACAATTTTAGTGGAATCCTCGTTAGTTTCCAACACTCCTCTCCAAGCTGGTGATTGTATATCAGCCATTCCCAGCTTGTGTACATTTGACTCAAACCCCGCCTTAAGTAACGCTTTGGTGAGGACATCTGCTTCTTGCGATCCTATGGGCACATAAGACAAACAAATCTTTCCACTCTCGATCTCAGACTTGATGAAATTTCTGTCAATCCAACATGCTTCATCCGATCATGTTGTATAGGATCGTGGACGATTGCGATTGCTGACTTACTATCACTGTATAGTTTCATAGGATCATGTGACTTAATTTCTAAATCTGATAGTAGTCTTTCAAGCCATATTAACTTATAGATCCCCTGTGCAATTGCTCTACACTTGGCTTCAGCATTGCTTTTTGCCACCATACATTGTTTCTTGCTCTTCCACGTGACTAAATTCCCCCAAAGCTATGTGCAATATCCAATAGTGGACTTAGTATCTTCAACTGAACCAGCCCAATCAGCATCTGCAAATCCTTCAACCTTTTGGTTATCATTTTTATGAAACAGTAAACCCTTTCTAGGAGTTCCTTTCAAATATCTAAGAATATGATCCACTGCATCTTCATGTCTCTTGGTGTTATTGACCACAATAACACTATGGGCAATGTTTGGCCTAGTGAGTGATAGATGGATTAGCTTCCCAACAAGGCGTTGATATTTTTCTTTGTTGACTGGAGCATCATCCTCGGTTATCCTATGCTTCCAATTCTTTTCCAACGGTGCGCTAGCTGGATGAAAACCAAGTTTCCTAGTTTCCTTCAATAGATCTAGGATATATTTCCTTTAGGAAATGAAAATGCTAGTCTTACTTCTAGCCATTTCCATTGTTAAGAAATACTGAAGTTTCCCAAGATCTTTAACCTTGAACTCAGACTGCAGTAACCTCTTAAGGTTGGCTATCTCATGGTCGTCATCTCCTGTGATTATCATGTCATCAACATGCACAATCAAAGTGGATTTTCTTCCATTCTTGGACAGTTTAATAAATAGAGTATGATCTGCTTACCCTTGCTTATAGCCAAATTGCTTCATAACTATGCTGAATCAAGTAAACCAGGCTCTGGAGGACTGTTTTAACCCATATAGAGTCTTCTTTAGTTTACATACTAATCTTGGTTTTACTTCAAATCTAGGGGGCAATTTCATGTATACTTCTTCCTTGAGAGTTCCATTCAAGAAGGCTTTTGATGCATCCATTTGGTGTAACTCTCAATAAAGATTGGCTGCTATAGACATAAGAAACCTTATTGAGTTCATCTTGGCTACTGGTACAAAAGTTTCTTCATAGTCAAGGCCGTAGGTTTGAGTATATCCCTGAGCAACCAACCTAGCTTTGTATCTCTCTATTTTTCCTTTAGAGCCAACTTTTATTGTGAAAATCCACTTACAGCCCACCAGTTTCTTTTTTTCAACCATTTCAACTACTTCTGATATGTCATTGTCATTTAGGGCTTTCATTTCTTCCATAACTGCAGCTTTCCACCTTGAATCTCTCAACGTATCATGTATGTTATTGAGAATCCTCACACTATCAAGTTGAGTGACAAAAGCCCTATATGGGTCAGATAATTGACAGAATGACAAGTGATTTGAAATCAGATGCTGAGTACAAGACTTTACTCCTTTTTTAACAGCAATAGGAATGTCTAGGTCATCAATTGTGACAGTACCTTTTTGTAGATTATATGGCTGTGAAGCTTGTAGTATTGGATCCGCTTCAGGTTCTAATGTTTGGTTTTGCTAACCAATTCGTGGTGTCCTAGGGTAAACAAGTAGTTCACCCTATTGATGGGTTGGTTCTCTCCCTTGACCTATATCACTTGTGTTTTGTAAGGATGGTGGTGACACATATTGATGTGTCCCACATCAGTTAGCAAGAGAGGTCTTGGGTGTTATATATATATGGGTTCGCAATCCTCCCTTCACGAGCTAGGTTTATGAGTGGAGTTAGGCGGGTCCTTATTATATGGTGTTAGAGCCTACTCTTGACTGGTCGGTGGGCGCATGTACAAAGGTTCCTTGCTCGAAAACGTGCAGTCTAAAGGGGTCAGGAATGATGTGTCCCACATCGGTTAGCAAGAGAGGTCTTGGGTGTTATATATATGGGTTTGCTATCCTCCCCTTACGAGCTAGCTTTTGAGGTGGAGTTAAGTAGGTCCATATCACATATGGCGGTTTCACAGAAGGTGGTTGTGTGGGTAGAGAAATGGGACAAGAGATGGTAAGATTCCAACACTTATCTTCACTTATCTCCCCCTGAAAAGAAGTATGGGGATAGAAAGGTCGATCTTCAAGGAAAGTAACATCATAGGAAACATAGAATTTCTTTAAGGTAGGATTGTAACACTTGCAACCTTTCTATGTAGGAGAGTAACCAAAGAAAATGAATTTGATGGCTTTGGGATCTAATTTTCCCCGAGTAGGATTGGAATTATGAACAAAAATAGAACAACCAAAGACCTTTGGAGGAAGTGAATTAAGAAGTCGGATATGAGGGAACATTGTTTAGAGAGAGTTAATGGGAGTATGGAATTTGAGAGGTTTGGACGGAAACTTGTTAATTAGGTAAGATGCAGTTAACAGGGACTCACCCCAATGTTGATGAGGTACATTGTTGGCAATCATGAGTGATTGAGCAACTTCCAACAAGTGATGGTTTTTTCTCTCAACAACTCTATTTTGTTGTGAGGCATAAGCATATGAACTTTGGTGAAAAATTCCATTATAAATGAAATAGTTTCCTAAAACATGTGCAAAGCATTTGCCCCTACACCCACCCCCCCCACCTTACAATATCTGTTCAGAATATATGAATTGAGGATTGAAACATACGTTTAATCATTTTATGGAATTGTTGAAACACATTTCTTGCATCAGATTTTTCCTTTAAGAGATAAACCCAACAGGCACGAGTGTGGTCATTTATGAAGGTGATGAATCACCTCCTTCCAGCCAACTCTGTAACCCGAGATGCCCCCTAATATCACTGTGAACAAGGTGAAAAGGTTTTGAAGACTTATAATTTTGTGCTGTATACTTTATTTTGGGTTGTTTTGCAAGAATACACGACTCACAATGAAAAGAAGATGGATCTTTATTGATAAACAATTTTAGGTACACATACTTCATATAATTAAAATTTGGATGACCCAAATGTTTATGTCATAACATCACATTAGAATTGGATAAAGTAGACAAAGAAATAGAAGTAGGTGTTGTGGGTTTTAGAGAAGAACCAGCAAGATAGTAGAGACCATGTCATTCCTCAGCATTTCTAATCATCTTCCTCGAAGATGGGTCCTGAAAAATACAATGATCACAGAGAAAGTTTACTACACATTTTTGATCCTTTGTTAACTTACTAACAAAAAGGAGATTGTATCTTAAACTAGGAACATGAAGAACCGATTTCAAAAAAATTCAACGGCACATAACATCACCAATTCCAGCTACCATGGACGTACTTCCATCAGCCACAATGACTTTCATATTATCAACACATTTTTTATAACTCAAGAAAATAGTATGGGATCCCATCTTATGATTTGATGCACTTGTGTCAACAATCCACTCATCAGGAACATCCGTTTGTGATAATAGAGAGGATAATGTGATACCTTGTTGTACTATGGAGGCTGTCGGTGTTGAGGTTAGAGTTTTAAAGATTCGTTGTTGGCCTAGAAGGGTCTTCAAGATTTCCATTTGTTCTATAGTAAATGGCCTCGAGCTAGGATGGTTTTTTTCCATATTAGTCTCAGCGATATGAACTCTTGCATTGTTCTTTCTTTGGTTCCTTGGTTTCCAATCTGAGGGCTTATCATGAAGATCCCAGCATGTCTCCTTGGTTTGGTAGGGCTTGTTGTAGTGCTTGCACCATAGATGATTCTACTTGGAATTTTGAGGTTGGGGAAGAGATTGCAGGTTTCGACAACTAGGGCAAAACTTGATTATGTTTCTTCACTGCCCGAGAGTGATGGTGGCTGGAGCATAACATGTTTGTGGCTCTCCTCTCTTCTGACTTCTGCAAACACTTCATGGATAGAGGGAAAGGGGTTTCGTTTCCAAAATTCTTCTTCTCACTTCATCGAGTTCCTTGTTTAAGCCTTGAAGGAAATCAAAATGCAATCTTTCTCTAGCATTTTTTTTTATAGAGAATATAATCATTTGTACACTTCCAATTCATAGTGTAAAACAAATCTATTTCTTGCCATAATTCATTCAACAAATTATAATACTCAATAACTGACTTATTGCCCTGTCGTGTGTTTCGTAGGGATCTCAGATTTCTAAGCATTGAAAGGTATTCTCAAAATCAGAGTAAATCTCTTGTGCAGCCTTCCAAATTTCATGGGCAGTCTTGTAAAATATATAGGTTCTTTCGATTTTTGGCTCCATTGAATTTATCAACCAAGCCATGACGATCGAGTTTTGTGCTTCCCACTTCTTGTAACTGGCATCGATGGTTGCTGGTGCAATGGTCCCTTTGGTGAGGAATTGCAATTTCCCTTTGCCCCTTATCACAAGAAGCATCGACTGGTACCACTCCCGAAAGTTTGTGTCATTCAACTTGTGCTATGTTATTTGTAGTGAGTGACTAACGTCCATGGTGGAGAAGGGTTCGATGGTACTGGGTGATGGTGGAACGCCAGCAAATTCTGCCGTTGATGAAGTATATGTTGATCCAAACATGTTTTAGGTTGAATTTTGGTCTTGTGCTAAAGATGTAGTGCCGGCAGAGTCGACTGGCTCTGGTACCATGAAATCAAAGAATAATAATTAGAATTCTATATTATTCTTTTCATTATTCAGTAGGTTCATAGATATCATTGTATGTGAATCAATCTAGGAGCTATTTTAGGAAAATAATTAGCCTAATCTAATCAAATAATATAGAAAAGGAAACTATTATACACCCACAAAAATAAAAAGTCTGACTTTGGAACCCACAATTCTAGTGGAATTCTTGTCAGCTTCCAACAGAGACATGACTCTTGATTGATGTAGAATCATTATTTATATATATGGACTCCATAGTTCTTTTGCAGTGTTAATGATATTCTCTTATAGGCATTATCCTACAATTGAAAACTAGAGCGCTTAACCATTTAGATACATATGTGTAATCGAATAGTATACTATTTGTTATTGGTTATGTATAGTAAGTACTCCAATGGTAAAATAATGGAACATAAGATAAAAATATTGGAGAAGAAAAACGGAGTTTAACCTTAAGTCGATTATGAATATTCTATAGGGATGTTACACATTATGATATGTCATGGACAAGAAACTTTTGGAGTTTTGTAATTTTATATATAGTTCAAGAGTGTATCTCAAAGCTTTTAATGGAATAGCTTTAGAATTGATAATTATCAAATATATATGTCGGGGATATGTTATTTATAATTATAGGAACTTGATCTATATATGTACATCAGGTCTCTTTTGTTAGCTCATAATATTTTCAGGAACAATATGAGATGTTTTTTTCCCACAAATTGGAACGACCACCAAGAAGCCATCAAGGAAATCAATGTGACTCATCGTCATCAAACCAGAGGACGGCCAGTGAGGGAATCGGCACGACCCATCAGTAAGAGGCCAACGAGGAAAATCAACACGACCCATAGCTGTTAGACTAGAGGATGGCCAACGAGGAAATCGGTGTGACGCACCCATTGCCATCAGACTAGGAGGACCATTGAGAGGCCAGAGGGTGGCCTACCGATTGCCTACCCCTCCATGAATGCCGACGGTTTCAAGAAAGGTTTTTTTTTTTTTTTGGTTTAGTTTGTAATCAGGTGTGGTAGTTTTTATTTTTCTTGTAAATGTCTTTTTGGACTATTGATTTTCGATCTGACGGTTGTAATTAATGTTCTCCATCAGCGGAGAATTTTGCCATTCTCTACAACAACTTTATCCTTTTATTTTTATTTTTATTTTTGGAAAAGTAACATAGGGTGGAAGGAATTAAATTTTGAAAAATTTTGATCATATCCTTAAAAGAAAAAAAGAGAAAATACAATGTGTCTGGACTTAGTTAAAAAGTTATATTTATATTTGATAAAAGTGAACTTTAGTTATACTTGTCAATTTTGTATTTTATATTCCTCTTTGCTTAGAAATTTTCTAGCACTGTATATTTATGCTTTAAACTGTACTTTCACGTAACACACATAGTGGTTTCCAATCTAACATGATATTAATTCAATGTAATGTTACTGTTTGAAAGGAGTAACAATAACCTTGAATAATTGAATTTCTTAGTATTACATATTTTAAAATTAATGTTGTGTTAAATCAATGTCATGTTATGTTTCTCATTTGTATATGTTACGGACTCACGGTGACTACATGTACATTGTGTATTTGATGTCCTACCGAAAATTCTGCTGATTTGTATTTCTTAAATTCGAGTCCATGTCCTGCCATTCCTCTCCAATAAACATGAATATTATATTGACTTGTGACTTTGGCTGATTGAAGAAGAGTTCAAACAAAATTTGGTCCAACAGGAAGGCTAAAATATATGCTGTAGTCCAAAGGACAACTGCGTTACTGGAATCTGTTGCAATCATGCTTATGCCAACATATCATGTTACTTTGTATTATGAATATGCAACTTCGTGCCAGAAAAATATAAAACTCTCCTAGATGTTGTCCAGCTACCAAATGACCAACTTCTTTAGTTCTCTTGCATATAAATTATTTGAATTATTGGGGTGGGTTGTGATGGAATAGTCTTTCTTTTCAGGGACAAAAATATATAGTAGTCAATTTCAAATAGTAAACATGATTTTGACCCATACAAATGGTTATTGTTTGTTTTATATGCGTCGGAGAGAGAGAATAGAACTAACTAATAATTCCAGCCTAGTTTTATTTACTTGCCTCTTTGTCTAGTAGTTTATACAAATAATACAGACTGAACATGCAATGCTTAAGTTAGCTTTTCTTAAACGACACGTTTTTTCTTAAATTTTTACTCTGACAATAAACGACACAGATATATAACCAAGAAATAAAAAAACAAATATGAAGAAATCTGCGTACGAAGTTGAGACAATTGTTCAATTGGTGGCATAATGAGATTAGAAAATATTTACGTACCAAACTTATACTTTTTTGTTTTTTGGGGAATTGTACTTGTTTATTGTAACAAAAGGAAAACAAGCGAAAAAAAATATCAGTTCTATACATGCACGTGTGCATGTTTGCCTTCAAACTTTGCTCTTTCCGCCCTGGCCTAAATCTATGGACTCCTTTCACTTATCCAAAAAAAAAAGAAAAAGAAAAAAAGAAACAAAAATCATGCACCGCTTTGCTTTACACTTTTTCTTACATATTTTATTTTATTTTATTTTATTTATTGTTTTTCATGTACATGCACACCCATATCTAGCATACACACACATTTATCTCAATAATTATTTTGCTTTTTCATAGTGGACATTTGTTGATGAGGAAGGTCTTGGACTGTTATCAAGAAAAACGACAATACAGAAGGTGAATCCAAACAATTATCGGCCTTTTGAATGTCAAACCACCTTCTCTGTTTCTCTCCCCATTTCGAAAAGTTTTTCCTTTTTAATAAACAAAAAGAGAACCACATGCAACCTAAAAGCAAAGAAAGCATGTAAAAACATAAGCCCTAATTTACTTTTTGATCTTTTTGACCTTTAGAATATATATTTCAAACAAAAGGCACCATGTATAGTCTCCCCACCTTTTGCTTTTATAAACTAAGAACTTGCATGGGGACCTTATAAGGTCTCTAAAGTAAATTTAAGCTTATGCGCCCCCAACTCTCCTACTCCACCATTTCTCTCTCTGTCCCCACACTCATATGTATGACTTCATTTGGAAGTAATAATAATAAAAAAAAACATAACGTGACTTAATAAAACGTAACATCAATGTTAAAAAAGGAAACACAAAAAATTTAGTTTAAGAAAACGTAACAAATAATATGCTACCTCTTGAAGATCGATATTGTTCTATTCGATGTTTATAACCATAATTGAATGACAGTCATGTAATTATGCCTCTTTAATTTACATCGATGTTACATTCAATAAATATCATTTTATGTTTTTTTACCTTTATATATTACCACGGAGAGAATCCTTTACCCTAGAAAAACTATATATATATATATATATATATATAAATATCATACATATATATATGTGTGCGTTTTTTTTTTGGTCTTTTTTTCTTCCTAGAGAAAAATATTAGTTGCAAGATTTACGATTGGGATTAATTAATTATCGATATTATTATCAAAAGTAACATTGTTAGAATTAATCAAGTAACTTCAGCTTCAAATACTCTAAAATATTTAATCTTCAATGTAAAAGAAGTTCAAATCCAAAAGTAACATGATCAAATTATTGTGTCAACCTATGTCATAATGACGAAGTACTTTTCATGAATAAGATAAAGTCACGTTAAATTGGAAACAAAAGAAGCCAATATTGCTGGTATACGTATATATAGAAAACTATGAGATGCTCCAAAGTAAAACAACAACAACAACAACAGCAGCAGCAACAAGAATAAAGCGTGGGAAAAGCTTTTCTTATATCTGAAGGCTCTATTGTTCAACCGAGCTATATATTAAGTCGTATAAAAAAAATTGCCAATCACAAATTTTTGGCGCATATTCTTACTCTAAAATTATATTTTGAGTCATTCTAGTGTCCCGTAAGAGAAAATCAAAGGACAATGTGTCATAAGTTACTTTTAGAGTGTCACGCCCCGGAATACGGGAGGTGACGTGGTGGTTTAATTAAGTTAATTAAGTAAAGATTTGGTTAAAAATCAGGGTTTTAAAATGAAATTTATAAATAAAACGTGAAAATTTTAAAATCGTTTAAATAGAAAAGTTAAAGAAATAAACGAATCATCATAATAATTAAACAGATAGAAGTAACATTAAAATAATTAAATATGGGGTGGAACGCGTATGAGTCCCACTAGCCCACATATTGTGCACACACATATAGTACTGACAATATTATGATACAACCACAGTCCAGAATAAAAGAAAAGTTAAAGTTTTACATGCCTTGAATGATAAATTAGCCTACCAAATACTTCTACTGATCGTAAGTCCGGTCGACGGATACTTCTCCAAACCTATGCTGATATCCACCTAGGGTTAAGATTTTAAAACAGATAAAATGTGAGCGAAAGGCTCAGTAGGACTACGTTTAGAAAATTATTCAATTTTAAAGAAATTGCGTAAATTAAATAAACACATAAAAATAAACTGGAACAATCAACGAATAAATAATTAAATGTGAAAT
>CAMOHE010038593.1:0-27350 GCA_946598075.1 Artocarpus hirsutus | reverse complement strand
AGGATTTTCATTATCTGTTTTCTGAAACAGTGGATTGAGACGGATTTTATAATAAACTTCATAATGAATATGAATGATCACATCTGATAAGAAAAGATTTTATGAATCAGAGAAATATATATGTATATATATTTTAGGGCATGATGCCATATCAGAGATCGGGTTGTGTAGTGAACAACCTTGGGGGCTGGTCCCGAAACCCAGCTGGGCCACTACGGTGGTAAGTTATGTATGGTTTGCCCAGGAAAGAAAAGTGGTACCCTTTGATTGATTAATTCGAATTATTTTGGTGAGATTATATTTTATTTAAATTCGCAGTTGATTATTTATTTGTTGATCGTACCAGTACATTTTTATATGTTTATTTAATTTACGCAATTTCTTAAAAATTGAATAATTTTCTAAATGTAGTCCTACTGAGCCTTTCGCTCACATTTTATCTGTTTTAAAATCTTAACCTTAGGTGGATATCAGCATAGGTTTGGAGAAGAGTCTGCTGACCGGACTTACGATCAGTAGAAGCATTTGGTAGGTTAATTTATCATTCAAGGCATGTAAGACTTAAACTTTTCTTTTATTCTGGAATGTGGTTGTATCGTAATATTGTCAATACTATATGTGTGTGCACAATATGTGGGCTAGTGGGACTCATACGCGTTCCACCCCATATTTAATTATTTTAAGGTTATTTCTATTTGTTTAATTATTATGATGATTCATTTAATTCTTTAACTTATTTATTCAAACGATTTTAAAATTATCACCCTTTTTATTCATAAATTTCCTTCTAAAACCTTATTTTTAACTAAATCTTTACTTAATTCATTTAAATAAACCACCACGTCGCCTCCCGTATTCCGAGGCGTGACATGGATGTTGCTAGAGCCGCCAAATCATAGCTACGGAACGCTTCGTGACGATCGCTACCATAGTTTTGTTTTGTTGTGAAAATGTACATGTTACATAGAAGAATAATTTTTTGTTACACAAAAAGCCATGGAAAATGATTAGATCTTTGAGTACTTGTGATCATAGAGTAATATTCTACAATTGAAGCCATTATTGCCAGCTTCGTGTTTGTAAAAATCACAGGCAATGACGTTTGCCATTGTTGCCGTTTTTATGCTCGTTGTTTTCTAATTTGTTTTGTTACTTTTGTATTCATTGCTGTTTATCTATTCTATTTTCCAAGTTTCAAATTTCTTTCGTACCATAAACTAATATGGAACCCATATAAATTTTTGTATTCACAAGAAAATGCACTATTTTTATGTAAATACCACACAATCCAACCATTGATGGTCCCGTAAAGTCGTTATGAAACTTTTGTATTTTCATGACAATACAATATTAATTTATTTGTAAATACTGTATTTTTCGACCGTCGACATCGACGTCGCACTGATGATATCTGGAGAAACCATACGGGTAAATAGTGTATTTTTCTACTGCTGATGGTTTGGTAAAATCGCTAATAAATTTTTATATTTATACTTAAATACATTATTTATAGGTAAATACTGTATTTTCTTATGTTAATGGTCTGATAAAATCATCAGTAAATTTTTTATTTAACTTAAATACAGTATTTAGTATATATATATATATATATTTGGTTGTTGGTGATCTTGTTAAGTTGTTAGTATATTTTTATATTAAGTAAATTGTTTTATTATTCCCTAAACTATTAAAAAAAAAGACTTTTAGTCTCCAACTCAAAAAAAAGTCGCAAAAAGAATGAATTTAACTGGCTTCGGTCAATTTTCTCCAATTTAGTGACTATATGCCTGTCACTTGACTTGACTTTAATTTATTATAAATTGTGCAAAGTACCCATGCAAAATCAACAAACTATTAATTAAAAATTAAAAAAAAAGAAATCTCCTTCTTCTTCCTGTATCCAAATCCCACCCTTCGCCCTCGCCGAACCTAGACCCGTCGAGGTCCCCTAACCCTCCGTCGCGACCATCCTTCTCACCAAATCCAAAGCAGCACAGCTCTGTTGGCGCTCTGACTTGATCAGCAAAACACAAACTCCGTCCATAATTTAAAATCAAGAACCGTTTTTGAAACTCCAGGTCTCCCAAAGGCTCCATCACCGCTTTAAGTGATATATACCTCTAACATATGCTAAAGCAAAATACAATCAAGCAAAGACCTATACCTAGTGATTGATCCGACCTAAAATACACAACTTATGCAACTGATGAAAAATTCCAATTAGATTTAACTTCAACAAACAGATCCCAACTTAGTTCTTTCGTTTAATCATGTCTCCACAAAGAGAATTTGTTCAGGGAGGATGAGCAAGTAAATGTGCTTAGGTTCACAGAAGTTTCAGGCAGAAAAAGTAGGCAGAGGGGACAGTTTCGAAACTGATTAAAGTGGGAATATAAAAAAAGGGATATTAGAATTAGTGTAGTCTTTCGTACAGGGTAGTGTTGTAAATATCCAATAAGAAAATTAGTTTTTCCTCTCTCTTTTTTCTTTCTAAAGAGCCGGCAGTTTGTTACAACAGAATTATGTTACCACCCATTATATACCCTTTTGTTCTCTCGGTCATTTATTCATTCAATGAAAAATGCAAGAATATTCTCCAGAATTTTTTATTTTTTTTCTCGTAATATGGTATTGGAGCTCTTCCTTCCTGTTGTGCTCTCTTTGTCTTCCTCGTCTCTTTAATGGCTCAAGGTGGTGCTAGTGGTGGAAACAACAACCATGTTGTTATAGGCACTTCCAAACCGGCTGTGCTGGAAGATTCTTCCAGTCCTTATTTCTTCTATAATGGCGATCGTCTAGGATTAGCTTTGGCTTCACACGAACTCGTTGGCTCAGATTACAACACTTGGAGCAACGCTATGGTGATGGCCTTAATGGCTAAGAACAAAGCTGGGTTTGTCGATGGGAGTATTCTATTGGAATTAAAATATGAAATGCAACAAAAGAAACGGATCGTTGACAAACAAAAATTTTCTAAAAACTTTGTTCATCAGGAATAGATATATAATTTTAATTAATAATAGAAAGCTTTAGGAATTTTACTAACATTTTGAATACTATCAGGATATCCTAGCTTTCTTCTTTGACACCACGATCTTCCAATCTAGGCCTCCATACCAATGGAAAGACGAGTGGGTGTTAAACTGTAAGAATAAATTTTTCTCACACTTTTCTGAATCTACTTTGTACTCAACACATGAGATAGCAGACCTTTTTTTCAGAGAAGAACTCTTAGTTTTTTTTCTTTGAGTATTTTGCAAAAGTTATGTGCTTTTTTATATCTGAGCCATTAGTAATTTTTTAATTGACTTTCAATTTAAAAAACAACCACCATATCACACATATGAGGAAATGATATACTTCATAGGGTTGTAACCTATTAACTTTCCCTTTTCTTCTTCTTCTTCTTCTTCTTCTTTTTTTTTTCTTCGAATCACTTTGATTCGTACACCACACACACACATACATACATACATATATATATATATATATATATAAGTAAAAAGTTTAAACGGAAACGGTTTTTTTTTTTTCATGAATCAAAACTGATTCGTTTATATATATATATATATAATATATAAAAATTAAAACGTAAAACAAACGTTTATGTTTCTTATATATTAATATATATATATATATATTAATATATTATAAAATCTTATATATATATATATATATATAAAGATTTGGTTCAAAACCATATATATATATATTTTAATTCAAAAATAAATCACATTTATTTAAGAATAGATCAATTAATTAATTAACTAATGCTCAGTTAAAAGTGACAACATTTATCATATTATATTATGTGTTACAGAGAACATTTTTTTGTGTCACATTAATAATTCAAGTGTGAAATAATTAATTCAGAATTCAATAATTCTAAACTGAATATGTTATTCATTCTATGCATAAATCCAATATAGTGTTACAGAGGTGGCATTGGGGACCTATAGACTTATAACTCAAGCTCCAATAAATTTGACAATTAATCAAACTCTTTAATTAATGTGCCAAATTTATTAGTTTCAATGTTACTACACTAAAAACCTGAAAATAAACTCTTGACGTTATAGTAAACTTACTCAAAGAAAATTAGCGAGTAGTCCATTGATATAATCATTACATATAAGTCAGTCCTCTATTAATAGTTCATAATAAGAGCTAGGTTCAATTTTCGTTTACCTCTCTTATTATATCTTTATCCTTGATTTCCAATAATTTTCTAATGAATAGTTAATTCATAATCTTATTATGAATGAGCACTCTACTGTTCAAACCTTAAATTATCACTCAAGAGAACTATTTTTTTTAACCTCCATAGGGAAGGAATGGATTTCATATCTGTATAATATTATTCCCAGCTACTTATTATATTATATTTCCAATATGCTAAGTTATGATCTGTGCTTACACAAATCTTACCATGTAAGTCAAAAAACATAATGTCATAATAGGAGTCTAATAAATACTCAGGATTAAGACTGTCAAATATATGATTATCATAGTGATAAATTTGAATACTCTATTTGTAACGGATGATTATTAGAGATTCATAATTTATCTGGTCCAGTCTTATATAATCTCATTATATAAAGTACCTCAAATCCAATGTCTCTACATTAATAGCCTGGATAATGACTATTTCATTCTAAATTAGATTGGATCGTACTTGTAATATTTAATTAAAGATCTCAAACTTTAATTAATTATTATGGACTATTTAGATTATTATCTATAAATTTTATCCCTAAGCATATAACACTTATATGCTAAATTTATAGTCACATAAATAATCATAGAATTTTCTTGATGTTTACAAATATATTCATAATACATACAAGCAACCAAAATAATAATAAATGTCACTTTATTTATTTATTAACAATATGTACAATGTCACAGCTTTTAGGGCACCAAACCCAACAATCTCCCACTTGCCCTAAAGCAGGTGAGACATGTCTCTAAGACCTAAGCCTTCCAAGTGGCCTCGAAGCTCTTTGCAGGTAACGTCTTGGTGAAAGGGTCAGCAAGGTTGTTTTCTGACGTCATTTTCACAACTTCTACATCGCCTCGATGTACTATTTCTCTGATCAAATGATATTTTCTCTCTATATGCTTTCCTCTTTTGTGGCTTCTAGGTTCTCTTGAATTTGCCACTGCACCACTGTTATCACAATACAGTATGAGTGGTTTATCGATGCCTAGAACTACTTCCAGATCATTTAAGAACTTATGGAGCCAAACAGCTTCTTTAGCTACTTCACAAGTAGCTACATATTCAGCTTCCATAGTTGAATTAGCAATACAAGATTGTTTGATGCTTCTCCAAACTATGGCTCCACCACTAAAAGTAAACACTGATCCAGACGTAGATTTACGTGTGTCTTTGTCTAATTGAAAATCAAAATCAATGTATCCAATGGGAATCAAATTCTCACCGAAATATACTAGCATATAATTTCTCGTTCTCCTGAGATACTTGAGAATATGTTTAACCGCTACCCAATGATCTAATCTTGGGTTGGATTGATATTGACTGACTATACCCACTGCATAGCAAATGTTTGGTCTTGTACACAGCATGGCATACATTAGACTTCCCACTACAGATGCATAGGGTACCTGTCTCATGTTTTCTTCGTCTTGAGGTGTCTTAGGACACTGCTTATTCGAAAGATAAACTCCATGACGTGTAGGTAAATTACCTTTCTTGGAGTTTTGCATCGAAAATCTGATAAGCACTTTATCGATATACGATGCTTGAGACAGTGCCAATAGTTTGTTCTTGCGATCTCTTATAAGTTAGATTCCAAGAACATAACTAGCCTCTCCTAAATCTTTCATTTGGAATCGGTTGGTGAGCCATTTCTTTACATTAGATAATACGCCTACATCATTCCCAATGAGTAGGATATCATCTACATAAAGAACTAAGAAGACCACTTTCTTATCTTTGATGTATTTGTATATGCAAGGTTCATCAATGTTTTGATCGAAACCATAAGATTTGATCGCCTCATCAAATCTCAAGTTCCATGATCTTGAAGCTTGCTTGAGTCCATAGATGGACTTCTACAACTTGCAAACTTTTTGCTCTTGACCTTTGACTATAAACCCTTTTGGTTGCACCATATAGATACTTTCCTCAAGATAGCCATTCAAAAAGGCAGTCTTGACATCCATTTACCATATCTCATAATCAAGACATGCAGCAATGGATAAAAGAATCTGAATAGATTTAAGCATAGCTACAAGCGAGAAAGTTTCTTCATAGTCAACTCCCTCCTTTTGGGTATAACCCTTTACCACAAGCCTAGCATTGAAAGTCTCTACTTTCTCATCCACTCCTCTTTTCTTCTTGTAGATCCACTTGCACCCCATGGGTTTTATCCCTTCAGGCAGATCTACAAGTTCCCAGACTGAATTAAAGTACATGGACTCCATTTCAAGGTTCATAGCCTCGAGCCATTTCTCCTTCTCAGAATCTTCCATTGCATCTCGATATGTTAATGGATCATCCTCACCATTATTAGAGATAGTAACATGTGCTCTCTAATTTCCCTGTAACGAGCAGGTGGTCTCACAACCCTCCCACTACGTCGAGGTGGCATGACATTATGATCGAAAAATGTGGTCTCTTCATCTTGTCATTCGACAACAGTTGTCGGTTGCGGTTTGATCTGATTAGAAAGTAACTCTTCAAGTACCACTTTGCTACGAGGTTTATAGTTTGTCATATAATCATTCTCGAGAAAAGTGGCATTTGTCGATATAAATACCTTCTTTTTTTGTGGACTATAAAAAAAACCTCCCCTCGTTTCCTTTGGGTATCCCACAAACAAGCACACTTCAGAACGTGGTTCCAGCTTCCCAGTCTTTTCTTTCGGCACATATGCTGGACACCCCCATATACGAATATGTCGCATTCTAGGTTTGCGACCATTCCATAACTGTAAAGGTGTTTTTGGAATAGACTTAGATGGAACTATGTTTAGAAGATATACTGCAGTATGTAGTGCATATCCCCAAAATGAAGTGGGTAATGATGAGTAGCTGAGCATGGATCTCACCATATCAAGCAACGTCCGATTTCTTCTCTCTACAACACCAGTTTGTTGTGGTGTTCTTGGTGCGGTGTGTTGTGATAGAATACCATGTTCTATCATATAGTCCTTAAATTCAGTATCAAGGTATTCCCCTCCTCGATCAGATCGAAGACTCTTCACCGTCTTTCCTAATTGCTTTTAAGCTTCCGCTTGGAATTCTTTGAACTTTCCAAAAGTTTCAGATTTCCTTTGCATTATGTATATGTAACCATACCTTGAATAATCGTCAATAAATGTGACGAAATATTCATAACCACCATGTGCTTGTACATTCATTGGACTGCAGACGTCTGAATGTATTAGCTCAAGCGGTTCCTTGGCGCTTTCGCCTTTTGTAGAGAAAGGCCTCTTAGTCATTTTACCTTCAAGACAAGATTCACAAACTGGTAGAGAACTAACTTTTAGTTCTTTTAAAGGACCATCCTTTACTAGTGTGTTAATTCTGTCAAGGTTAACATGACCTAATCTAAGGTGCCATAGGTATGTTTCATTATCAGAAGAAATCTTTTGCTTCTTGGCTTTTGGTTGTTCAACTTTGAACATTTCAGTATTGAGCAGTGATTTTTTGTTGGGCCTTAATGTGTAAAGCCCATTTTCCAGATGCGCAGAACAAATATTCAAACCATTTCTAGAAATATTAACATAATTATTATTAAAAGAAACATTAAACATTTTTTCAAATAACCTGGCAATGGAAATCAAATTTCTACGAAAACAAGGAATGTAATAAACATTGTCCAAAATTAAAAACTTATTTCTAAAATAAAGTTTAACAACTCCTACTGCTCTTGCCGAAACAACCTCTCCCATTCCGACTCTTATCGTTTGTTCCCCATCGGCAAGCTCCCTTGAAGAACTAAGCATCTGCAAAGAAGAACAAACATAGTTAGTTGCCCTTGAATCAATTATCCAAGGTGAAGTATCATCTTCAACTAAACAAGCTTCTAAAACGAGTAAATCTGATTTATTGTTGTTCTTCTTTTCTTTGAGCTCTTGAAGATACTTCCTGCAGTTTCTCTTCTAGTGCCCAACTATGCCGCAGTGGAAACATTTTCCTTTAGGGTTCTTTTGCTTTGAGCTTTTGTTGTTGCTTTTGTTCTTCTTAGGTTGCCTTCCATTCTTAGACTTACCACTTCCTATAGTCCTCTTCCTCTTCCTCTTCTTATTCTTTTGAGTAGAAGAGGAGGGTTGAGCTTCTGCAACATTTGCCTTAGCTTCTTTAGTCTTTTCTTTTGAAATAGACTCGAAGGTTTGAAGCTCATTAAGCAACTCAGTCATGTTATATTTCAGTTTGTTCATGAAATAGTTGCTTTTGAATTGAAGGAACACAGGAGAAAGGGTTTCTAAAATCATTCCCACCTGTGTGGCTTCATCTATCACTGCCTCGTTTACCTTGGCCTCATGGAGATAGTTAACCATGTTGAGAACATGTTCTTTGACCGAGATGCCAGCCTTCATTTTGGCATTAATTACTGCCTTAACAGCTTCGTGGCGTGCCTTTTCAGAAGGTTTACCAAACATGTCTTGTAGAGACTACATTATCTCATAAGCGGTTTCCATACTTTCGTGCTTCATCCTAAGCACGTCAGACATGCCAGCCAAAAGAAAACAACGGGCCTTGTTGTTTGCCTAGATCCAATGATCATATGCTTCTCGTACATTACGAGGAGCATTGGCAGCAGGCGATGGAGGACATTCCTCCGTCAGGATAAACTTATAATTTTTGTAAATTAGTACAATGTTCATGTTACTCTTTCACTTGACAAAATTATCTCTGGTTAATTTTTCATTTGAGAGAATAACGATGATTGGATTAGACATTATTGCTGTAATAAATAAATAAAATAACATAAATTAAATGGTTGCATAAAAATCATAAATATATGTTTTGGAATATAAACATGATGCATAATGCATATGAAAAAACACACAAAAAATATTTTACTAATTCCACGATTATTTAATTTTAATAAATAAAGTACCGCTGTAGGGTAGGTCAAATTATTTATGAATTGAATTGAGACAATCTCAATTAATAAATATATTCAAAATATCTCATATTTTCTATATTTATTAATAATCATTTATATTTGGTCAAGATATAATTAACAATTTAATTATATCTTTATGAGTGTGACCTATTATTTTAGATTTTAACAACTTAACTCAAAATTGCCGCCGTGGGATAGGTCAATTTTGAAATACATTATAAAATCCTATCTCTAGGAAGCCAACCTTGATATTGATTTAAATGGACATTCTCCGTAGGGAGGACGAAATCAAAGCGTCGCAAGGCGCCACTTATATTTCACGATGTTGTGCTAATAGTGGAGACCGCAGGTTATATTGTTATATTACCTTCTCACACTCATTATTTTATAGGATTTGTTTTATCTTATAAAACATCATATGTTTCATAACTCTAGTAAAGGAAAACAATTTTTAATTACTAAGTTATATTATGTGTTAATAGAATCTCATTCTACTTATACTTAAATAAATTACCAGATTTTCTAAAAATCTAAATTTATTATGAATTGTTTAAGTTACCCAATCATTAAACAATTTAAAAATGAGATAACTTAGAACTAATGTGAATTTTACCAAGTTTGAACTATTAAAACTAAATTCACATTATTCGGTTGATTAATAAATTAAAATTATAAAACCAACCCAATTAATTTAATCTCATTAAATTAATTCTAACACATATTAACTCATTTTATAAACACCTTTATAAAAATAATATGCATGTGTATGCATGTTATGTTACAATAACTATAAGTGGGCTCTTTCCTAGATGACATGTTATAATGTATGAACATGTTATCACAATCATCTCATGAAAATAAAGCATGAAAATAAACAGTAGATTTTTGACCGGGTCCTTTTGGATAATTAGAATTATAACCCATAAAAAATAAAAAAATAATTACAAAGGTCTTCTTGTAAGTTATACATAATTCCTTGCTCCATTTAGGCAGTCTTCATTGGGTGGTTTACTATGCAACAATCTGCTGGGTTGCCTTTGAAATTTGGCAATCCCAAAGTTCTCAACTAGGCCAAAAAATCCAGTGAACTTCTTTTTCTTCATCGCTCCACGTGTAGCAGGTGAAGGAGAGGAGGAAAAAATAATAATGATAAATTACAAAAAGCCTATGCCCCCTTATGGGCTTATACAGATTTGATCTAATCAAACTCAAAATAAAATTATCAATCCAAAAGGACCATATAATTAACGACCAAAAATCCATTCATTAAACAACCATTCATCACATGAATGAAAATAACATAGATGCGAAGTGCCCACAAACATGCATAAAAAAAATGATATTATCACAATAAAATCATGTTAATTAAAATTATATATGCTATAACCCCCTCTGATACCATTTGTTGGAATTAAAATATGAAACACAGCGAAGGGAACGGATTGTTGACAAACAAAATTTTTTTAAAAACTTTGTTCATCAGGAATAGATATATAATTTTAATTAATAATGGAAAGCTTTAGGAATTTTACTAACCTTTTGAAGACTATCAGGGTATCCTAGCTTTCCTCTTTGACACCACGATCTTCCAATCCAGGCCCCCACACCAATGGAAAGACGAGTGGGTGTCAAACTGCAAGAATGAATTTACCTCACACTTTTTTGAATCTACTATGTACTCAACACATGAAATAGCAGACCTTTTTTTTAGAGAAGAACTCTCAATTTTTTCTCTGAGTATTTTGTAAAAGTTATGTGAATTAAAAAGTCTTAAGATAACTGTTATCTCTCCCTTTTTATATCTGAGCCATTAGTAATTTTTTAATTGACTTTCAATTTAAAAAATGACCACCATATCACACATATGGGTAAAGGATATATTTCACAGGGTTGTAACCAATTAACTTTCCCTTTCCTTCTTTTTTTCTTTTCTTTCTTTCCCTTTCTTTTTTTTTCTTTTTTTTTTCCTGAATCACTTTGATTCATACACTACACACACACATACATATATATATATATATAAGTAAAAAGTTTAAACAGAAACTTTTTTTTTTTTTTTGCACGAATCAAAACTAATTCGTTTATATATATATATATATAATATATATAAAAATTAAAACGTAAAACAAACGTTTACGTTTGTTATATATTAATATATATATATTAATATATTATAAAATCTTCTATATATATATATAAAAAGATTTGGTTCAAAACCATATATATATATATATCTTAATTCAAAAATAAATCACATTTATTTAAGAATAGATCAATTAATTAATTAACTAACGCTCAGTTAAATGTAACAACATTTATCACATTACATTATGTGTTACAGAGAACATTTTTCTGCGTCACATTAATAATTCAAGTGTAAAATAATCAATTCAGAATTCAATAATTCTAAACTGAATATGTAATTCATTCTATGCATAAATCCATTATAGTGTTCCAGAGGTGGCATTGGGGACCTATGGACCTATAACTCAAGCTCCAATAAATTTGATAATTAATCAAACTCTTTAATTAATGTGTCAAATTTATTAGTTTCAGTGTTACTCCACTAAAAACCTGAAACTGAACTCTTGACGTTATAGTAAAATTACTCAAAGAAAATTAGCAAGTAGTCCATTGATATAATCATTACATATAAGTCAGTCCTCTATAAATAGTTCATAATAAGAGCTAGGTTCAATTTCCGTTTACCTCTCTTATTATATCTTTATTCTTGAGTTCCAACAATTCTCTAATGAACAATTAATTCATAATCTTATTATGAACGAGCGCTCTACTATTCAAACCTTGAATTATCACTCAAGAGAACTATTTTTCTAACTTCCATAGGGAAGGAATGAATTCCATATCTATATAATATTATTCCCAGCCACTTATTACATTATATTTCTAAGATGCTAAGTTATGATCTGTGCTTACACAAATCTTACCATGCAAGTCAAAAACCATAATGTCATAAATAGGAGTCTAATAAATACTCAGGATTAAGACTGTCAAATATATGATCATCATAGTGATAAATTTGAATACTCTATTTGTAACAGATGATTATTAGAGAATGGTATGGTTATTTGATGAATTTGATGCAATAGTATGGTTATTTAATGAATTCTTAATGCTCTTATTAAAGACTTTGTTGATAGTTTTTTTATACATAAATGCAACATTTGAGATCTGGACAGATCTACGTGATCAAATTCATCAAAGCAATGAGCCAAGTATTTTACATATCATGATGCACATGGTTGCTTTACATGAAGGGTCTCTTGATGCAAGCATCTACTGCACTCAACTCAAGATATTGTGGGACAAACTACAAGATTTTCAACCATTTTTGGCTTCCCATTGTGGAGGAATGAAACCCTAGATGGATATCAGCAACAAGAGTATGTGATGTAATTTTTGCTAGGTCTCAGCAAGTCCTATTTTAAGACCAGAGTTCAGATCTTACTCATGGATCCTTTGCCTCTATTGGCAAAGGTTTTTTCTCTTGTTGTAGAAGAAGAACGTGAACAAGATATTACCCATAGTTTCCCTTCGCCCTCTAAAGCCTTGCCAAAATTGGATAGGTCTCGTCCCTCTATGAACTTGTCAGCTACCAGTCCTGCTTCCAAACCTAAGCGAGAACATCCTTTGTACTCGTACTGTGGTTTGTAAGGACACATCATCGAGAAGTGCTACAAGCTGCACAAATAACCTCTTGGGTACAAGGTGAAGTCCAAGTCACCTCCCCCAAAGGCTTAGGTGAACCAAGCTGTTGGTCTAGTCACTTTTGAAGGTAGCTCATCAAATTCTCCACTAAGCATCTTGATGCCTTCTCAGTGCCAGCAGCTAATTGATTTTTTGAGCTTGTAACTCCAGCTTAGCAATTGCAACACCTCAAAATTGCAACAGCCAGGGCCTTCGGGCTCCAGCTTCAATGGTATCTTTTCCCTCTCCTTTATCTCGTCTAATGTTTCTTTGCCTCATACTTTGTGGGTTTTGGATTGTAACACCCGAGCATTTGAGTACATTAAAAATGCATAAGTTAAGGGTTATATTAAGATGAAAATACAGTTTAAGAAAAAATACTGTATAATAACATAGAAAATTGTATAGTTTTAGAGTAAAGAGTATATGAATAATACTGCTTAGAGAATATGGAGGAATAAGAAATGTTATGTTTGGCCTCCAAAAATAAACTAGAGGCAATTAAAATATTTTATACAGTCTAGGAATATGTTTTGCATTGATTTTACCATGGCAGTATAGGAAAAATACTGTGTGATAAAAAATTACACTGTGTAAATTTTTAGGTCTCACAAAGTGGACACCCAACCGAATTTGGTTGGGCCGCCAAGCTTAGAAATGTGGCCCAATAGCATGTCACCACCTAGGGTATCCTTATGGATGACCATGAGTCATCAAAATGGGATAAGGAAGCATTTATTGCAAAATTATCAAAAAAATTTCATTTCCTTCTTCCTCCCATATTCGGCAGCTATAGCTAGACCTCTAAAAAAAATTTCTCAACCCCACACTTTGCAAAATAGCCCCAAACAAGTTAAAGAAGCAAAGCTCAAGGATTTTTCACAAGATTTAAGGTAAAATCCCAAACTTTTTAGCAAGTTTTCAAGGGATTTTTCATGGGTTAAGGGGTAAATTAATTCATGGTGTTTTTGTATGAAAATGAAGCCTAAGAAGGAGTTCAAGGAGCCTTGAAAGGTTAGAAATCAAAAGAGTTCTATTTGTGTAAGTTTTGAAATTTTGTAATTTTTGTTTTGATTTTTATTCTTTTGAACCTATGTGGGTTCTTGAGCATGTATTTGATGAAATTTCATGGATATGTGATGTATGGCATGTTGAAGTTGTGAAATTTTGGTTTATGGTGCAAAATGATAGTTTTTGCAAAAAGCCTTATTTTTGTAAATTTGATGTTAGTCTTAGCAAAAGTGATGTTTGAGTATGAAAATGATTTAAACAAAGATGAAACAGTTTCTGCAAGGGTAGATATGCAATTTTGAAATAGATTTTTACAAAAATGCCCTAAAGACTAAATTGTAATAAAAAGTTCTTTCTCAGCAGAATTAAAAAATGGCCAAAAGGCCCCTGTATAGTGAGATTTTTGCAAAAGTTAAAACATGAAAGTTATAGATCTCGAGAAAACTGTTAGGCACCATGAATAGTTTGTCAAAAATCTCAACCGATTGTGAGATTTTAATTTTACAAGAATTTATTAAAATTGAAAAAAAAAATTAAAGGGTAAAAATGTCATTTTTGCAAAAGATTTTGAAGATGGTACTTTAAGCAAAAATGTTCTTTATGAATACAAGGACCAATGGTTTAAAAATATTATTTTTGGTTCCAGAAGCAAAAATGCAAATATTTTTGTATTGGGGCCAAAATTGTAAAATGGTGTGAAAACTGGGTTTTCACTAGGGAACGTTGATTTCCTATACTGCTGTAGGCAGTAAGTGATTATAGATGCTAAGTTTTAAAGGATTTAAAGTTAGGCAAGGAATGAATGAAAGAAAACGAGATTAAGGGCAAAATGGTCATTTTGCAAAAATGGCAACAATGGACCCAAAACGCTCGATGTTAGGAAATGTTTCTTAGTGAAAATTTTTCCGTATTATGTCGGTAATGAAATGTGACAGTTATGCGATGAGTTTATAGAGTTACGAAATGGACGAAAAACCTGTTAAGGATAAAATCGTCATTATCAAGGAAACGGTCAAAACGAAGTCGAACACTCCGATTTAGCATAACATTCTTAGACAGAAAATGTTCCGTAATACGTTAAGTAACATAACCGTTATGTGTGATGAGAGATTAATAAGGGATGTTTAAGTAAACGAGAGGTAACCCAGTGGGTTACAAAATTAAGTAAAGAGAAGGGTAAACCGATAGTATACAAGTCAAGTTAAAAGGAAGAATGGTTAACATTTATGTTTTATTATCAATCGAGTAGATTGATAAAAAGAAAGTTAACTAATTAGTCAGGTGTCGTATGATCAGGACACAGAAGCCGACTATTGGAAGGAAAAGGAATGGGACAGGAACAAAATAGAGATCGCTAGAGCATAGTCCGGGTAAATTCAGACCTCACCTACAGCATGAAGTAAATAATTTTCAAATGCTTATATATGTTTGCAAGTGTATTTGCAATTGTTATGCAAGTTGTTTTCAAAGTATGTTTGCATGTATTATGCAAGAAGTTTTAAAGATTCAAAGCAAGATTTGCAATGAATTTGCAACTATTATGTTTAAAGTCTATTTGAATATTGATATGCATAATGTTTTTTTAAAAGTTCAAGTTATGATGTTCAAAGTATTTAAAGTATACTATGCATTTTGATAATGCATAATGTTTTATAATTTAAGTTATAAATTTTATATCGCATTTGGTATGCAATGAGTTGCGTTTGTTATATAGTATGTTTTAGAAAATAAGTTATGATTTGCAAAATGTGGTTGCGTTATATGTTGCATTTGATATGCGATAAGTTGCATTTGCTATGCAATAAGTGTTAGAGTACAATTATGATTTGCAAAATGTGTTTACGTTTTATGTTGCTTTTGTTTTCAATAAGTTGCATATGTTATGCAATAGATTTATAGTACAAGCTACGATTGCAAGTGTGTTGCATATGATGTGATTGCATTGGATATGCTCACAAAATTTAATAAGAAGGTAACGTAAAGATAAAAAAAAAAAGTATCGTACCAACCTCTTTGTCATGAGGTAATGAAAGTAAAGTTATAGTTTGACCTCCAAGGTGTGAGTTACATGACCTCATGTTCGAGGGTCTCAAGTCTTCCGCAAGGGAAGCATCATGTTTATAATCTCATGATTAATGATGCTGGTACGAACACTAAAGTAAGATAAAGAGAGTTAAGGAACAAAGATAGAAAGTTAAAGTAAGATACAAAAAGTTAAGGAATAAAGGATGGAAAGTTAAAGTAAGATAAGGATAGTTAAGGAATAAAGGTAGAAGGTTAATGTAAGAGAAGAATGTTCATAAGACATTCATAATTGAAAGTACATAATTGAGCATAAATGGAAATATGCATTTTAGTTTTGCTTATTTTTCTTGTCATGAAATATTTGAATGCTATGAAAAACATTATAAGGAATGTTTATGTTAAGTGTTTATGGAAAACATTTTCATGCTTACAAGAAAAGGTTTATAAACGACGTGTTATGAAAAAATGTATAAGAAATGCTTTATGAAAAACGTTTATGCAACTGTTTTAGAAATGTGTTATGAAAACGTTTATGAAAAACATTTTAGAAATTTTTTATGAAAAATGTTTATGAAATATGTTTATGAAAAATGTTTCAAGAGAAAGGTTTTTGTGAAAAAAGTTTTTAAAGCTTGTTTAAGTGCTTTGTGAGATTATGTTTGAACTTACTGAGCGAAAGCTCATAAAATGTTTCTTCATGCTGTAGGTAATTTAAGGGTTACCAGTATGACTCGTTAAAAGAGATGGGTGCTGTGGAGGACAGATGCGAGGATTTAGGTATGAATACCACCACTGTTTGCTTCCACTACTATAAGAAAAGGTTTTCCATTATTTAATATAGTGTTTTCAAAGTTTTAAGAAAATCAGAGTTTTAAGAAATGTTTTCAAAAGTTTTAAGATATATTGTACTACATGTGTTATAAAATTATAAAGTGAAGTTTTAAGCTATGATTTAATAAATGTCTCTTATTAAGTTTTAAGAAACGATTTGAAATAGTTTTAAAGGCAAATGTTAAGCGAGGTCTCAACTTAAATAGCAACAGTGGTCGTAATAGTTTTTAAATATGTTTTTCAAGAATGTTTAAGGAAAAAAAAATTAATTTAGTATTTTTCTTACAAGTAAGTAAGATTATTGTTTAAGAACTATGTTTAAGAAAGTAAAGTGACTGCCCAAAAAGGCGGGTCGTCACATGGATACTGGAGCTACATACCATGTTAGCTATTCATTATCTAATTCCATCTCGTCTTTTTTGGTCACTAGTTCATTCATCGCACTACCAAATAGTCACACAGTCCCAATTACTAGTATAGGCACGGTTCACTTATATAAGAATCTTGTTCTTCCTAATGTCCTATTTGTGCCACAATTTCGTTTTAACCTACTCTCCATTAACTGTCTCACATAGAGTCATGATTTTGGTGTTAATTTTGTTCGAATATTATGTCATCTAGGATCAAACATAGGGTCGAGTGATTGGGATGGGTAGCCATGAAGGGAACCACTATATCTTGAACCCCTAAAAATTAACTCCAGTTTTGCCCAATGTTCCAACTAGAAATCTAGTTTCAGTTTCTCACAATATCACAACCAAATGTAATATAGTTTATCAAAAAATGAACTATGGCATTTTTGTTTAGGCCATCCTTCTTATGTTAAAGTTCATATTTTGCAGAATGAATTACAAATTGGAAAGATTTCTAATCATCCCTTGCATTGTTTTGTCTGTCATTTCGTCAAGAAAAAATGTTTGCCTTTTGTTTCTCATAACAACTTGTCAGATTTCCCTTTTCAAATTGTTCATTTTGATATATAGGGACCATTTACTTGTCACGCCCTGGAGTGCGGGAGGTGACGTGGTGGTTTAATTAAGTTAATTAGATGAAGATTTAGTTAAAACTTGGGTTTTAGAATTAAAATTTATTAACAAAATGTGATAATTTAAAAATCTTTTTAAAGCAGGCAATTATAATAATTAAATAAATAAAAATAACAAAGCAGACGATGAGAAGATAATAAAGAAATAAGGAGAAAATGAGAATGGGCCTACTAACCCACATTTGTGCACACACATGGTATCAACAATATTAAATTACAACCATAGTCCAAAATAAGAGAGAGGAAAGAGAAGTTATACATGCCTTGATTTTATAATTTAAATAACCTACTCGATTCTCCTACAGTTTGAATGTCTTGTCTGTGTACTCCTCTCCAATCCTATGCTGAACTCTACCTAGTGGGAAAAAGGTTTTAAAACAAATAAAATGTGAGCAAAAGGCTCAACAGGACTGTATTTTAAAATATTAATTTTAAATAAAATATCATTATTCAAATAAATGTATGGAAACAAACTAGAATAGATAAATAAATAGTTGAAAATTTAATAAAAATTTATCTTACTAAAACAGTTTATTGGTCGACCAGAAAGAATACCATTTCCTTTTCTTGGGCAAACCATATAAGCAACACCACCATAGTGGCCCAGCTAGGTTTCGTGACCTGCCCCCAAGGTCGCACTCTACACGACCCGATCTCTGATATGGCATATGCCCATAAATATAATTATATATATCTTTCTATGATTATTAAAATCTCTTTTTACCAAATGTAATCATTTACATTCATTATGAGGTTTATTATGAAAACCACCTAAATTCTACTGTTTATAAAGACATTCATTAAAATCCTCTTTCAATCAGTTATTGAAAACATTTTGATAAAAATCCCTTTTAGGCCAAAATCATTTTAAAACTAGGTTACCAAGAAAGAGAAGTAGAAGTCCTAACTTGATTCTCATGTCGGTACCCCATACCGTAATCTCGGTTTACTTTACGTTAGCTCTACGAAATCACGAACAACCTTAATTATATATAAACTAAGTCTATCAGCATCTAGCTTAAGATAGTCTATGTTACTAAACTAACTCATGGTGTCCTAGTGTGCCATTTGGGTTTATAAAATCATACTGTGTTGTTAAAATCTAAATCGGGATTCAAAATGGTGAAAACGGTTGAAAAATTCCAAAATTTCACCATGCCCGATCGGCCTGTCGGTCGCCCTAGTTCGGCCGACCAAACTGTGCAGTTTGGCCTGCTAGGAAACCAGGTCCAGTCGGTTGAACTTTTCCTAGTTCGGCCTGCCGAATGGATGAATCCAGCCTGTCGAACCCTTTGAATCTGCCCTGCCGATCTGAAAAAATTTTAGAATTTTTTAGGCACGGGTCGTAGCCTCCTTGTGTCCAAATCTTCATTTCGACCTGTTTTTCTTAGTTTTCAGGCATAGAAATCATTCATAGATGATAGAAAAACAACATAAAATACTTTTGAATCAATTTAAACAAGATTTGGGTAAAGATTTTGAAAAATCCCGAAATTGAAGAAAAATAGAGAAAAATGAAAAATCTTGATTTAAATCTGTTTTTTATCAAACAAAGCTTATATTCTAGTTATTCTAAGTCCTTCTAACTAGGATTGAAGGTTTTCTAGGTTCAAATGAACTTAGATTTCAAAATTCAAGAAAACTTAAAAATTTGAAAAATTGAAAAAGTTTTAAAAATTTGAAAATTAACCTTGGATTAAGCTTTAAATCGTGTTCTTGGTTGCTCAATCGTGCTCCCGAGCCTCCCATCCACTAACCCGAGGCTTGGGCTTGATTTTTGATTCAAAAATTTGAGGGGGAAATGAGAGAGAATGAGAGATAGAGAGGGAATAGAGAGACAGGCGAGTGAAAGAATGAGAGAGAGAGAGGTGAGTGAAAGACAGAGAAAGGTGAGTTTAAATAAAGAAAACGGTGGGCGATTTTACTGTGTGAAAATCGTGTGCCACCCATGGTTTTATAAAACAAGCTTTTTAACAAATTGTTTTGTTCCAAAAATTCAAAATAACAAACAAAAATAATTTAAAGTGATTGAAAATCATTAAGATAAAAAAAATAGCACTAATTTAGAAATTTCACAAAATGATCCAATTAGGTTTAAAAATACTCATTATGGCACACTAATCCACCATTTTACTTACTAATATTACTTAATTAATTTTGGGGTGTTACAACTCTCCACCCCTAAAAGAAATTTTACCCTCGAAATTTACAAATCGATTTAGAAACAAAACAAATGCGGATACAAATCCCGCATACTCAATTCTAATTCCCAAGTGGCTTCATCAACCCCGTGATGCTGCCACATGACCTTAGCTAACGGGATCTCATGACAACACAAGCTGGTCACTTTACGATCGATGTTTTGGATCGGCATTTCCTCATACATCATGTCTTCCTAAATCTGTATGTCCTGGAATGAAACAATCTTATCCTGCTTAGGCGGACACTTTCAAAGCATCGACATGTGGAATACATCATGAACATGCGAAAGTTTTGGAGGAAGGTTGAGTCAATAAGCAACCACACCGACACGCTGAGTAATTTTGAATGGTCCAACATATCTTGGTGCGAGTTTACCACTTACTCTGAATCACGTGATGCCTTTGCGAGGCGATACCTTTAAGAGAATAGAGTCCCCTACCTCAAATTCCAAGGGTCAACGTCTTTTATCCGCGTAACTCTTCTGTCGACTCTGAGCTACTTTCAATTGATCCTGAATTAGGGTGATCCTCTTATTGCTGTCATGAATCTCATCTAGCCTAAGAATAACTCTATCTTTCGGTTCAGCCCAACATACCAGTGACCAACACGGTCATCCATACAATGCTTCGAACAATGCCATGCCAATGCTTGATTGATAGCTGTTGTTGTATGCAAACTCCACCAGATGCAAATATTTCTTCCAGTTTCTGCCAAAGTCTAACGCACACGCTTGTAACATATCTTCAAGAATCTGAATGACCCCCTCAGATTACCCATCGGTCTGAGGATGAAACACTATGCTAAAATTCAAGTCTATACCCAAAGCCTCCTGAAAGCTTCTCCAATACTTGGCATTGAATCTAGCATTTCTATCTGATGTGATGGATAAAGGAACTCCATGAAACCGCACTATGTTTTATAGATATAATTCTTCGAGAACTTTTCTCGAACAAGTCGACTTGAATGGAATGAAATGAGCTGACTTCGTTAACCTATCAACTACGACCCAAATCGCATCATGTCTTTGCTCCGTCCTTGACAATCCGATAAGAAAATCCATTGTCAAGTACTCCTATTTCTATCCTGGAATAGGAAGCGGCCGAAGCTGACCTGCTGGCTTCTGATGCTCGGCTTTCACCTGAAGACAAGTTGTACATTGGGCCACGTATTCTAGGACATCCTTCTTCATACCTCTCCACCAATATTGCCTCTTTAGATCACGATACATCTTTGTGCTCCCTAGATGAATGGTGAACTAAGACTTGTGGGCTTCGTCCATAACAGCCGTCGTTACTTCTACGATTGCTGGAACTGCCAGACGCTCCCTGAAATACAACGATCTATCTGCATGTATTCTCCATTCTTTAAACTACTCTTCGTTTTGAATTCGAGTCTAGATTCCCTAAAGGTGCTGGTCTTGCCACTGATTCTACTTCACCATCTAAACAAGAGCTGGGATCGTCTCCATGTGATATAACGAAACATGATCATAGTCTTCATAATACTATAGCTCGAACTCACTTACTGCTACATCTCTTTTCCAATCTTCAAGAGCCAAACATGCAAGTATCCCTAAAGACTTCTGATTGAGGGCATCTGTGACTTCATTAGCTTTCCCAGGATGGTACTACCACACGAAATCATAATCCTCCATGTATTCCATCCACCTTCGCCGCCTCAAGTTCAAATCCCTCTAAGTAAACAAATACTTCAAACTCTTGTAGTTGGAGAAAACCTGAAATGTTGCCCCATATAGATAACATCTCTAAATCTTCAATGCATGAATCACCACTGTGAGCTCTAAGTCGTGAGTAGGGTAATTTCATTCGTGAAGGCGTAGCTGTCTCGATCTGTACACTACCATGCATCCATGTTGCATCAACACACACCCAAGTTCACATCCTGATGCATCTGTATAAACTTTGTATGGTTCTTCGCTATCAGAAATGATCAAAACTGGAGCTAAAGTCAACGGATTCTTCAGTTCTTGAAAAACAAGCTCACATTCTTCATCCCACTTGAACCTGACATCTTCCTGATCAATCTTGTCAATGGTGCTACTATCTTCAAAAAATCCTTTACAAATTTCCTAAATACCCTGCAAGTCCCAAGAAACTAACTTCTGCCACATTCCTTGGTCGTTCTCATTCCACTATGGCTTCTACCTTAGACGGATCCAATGAAATACCATGCTCAGAGATGACATGACCCAAAAACTTAACTTCTACCAACTAGAACTCACACTTTTCCTTCTTAGCATATAACTGGTGCTCTCGTAGAGTCTAAAGCATGATTCTGAGATGCTGCTTATGCTCTTCCCAAGTTTTAGAATAAACTAAGATGTCGTCAATGAACACGATCATGAACTGATCTAGATAGGGCCTGAATATCCTATTTATTAAGTCCATGAAGGTTGCTACAGCATTCGTCAATCCAAATGCCATCACCAAAAACTCAAAGTGTCCATACCAGGTCCTAAAAGCTATCTTGGGAATGTCTTCTTCCTTAATCCTAAGTTGGTGATACCCTGATCTTAAATCTATCTTTGAGAAGTATAGCAAACCTCTCAATTGATCAAACAACTAGTCGATCTTAGGCAGAGGATACTTATTCTTTATCGTGACCCAATTCAACAGTCGATAATTTATGTATAACATGAGGGTTCCGTCTTGTTTCCTTGCAAACAAAACTGGTGCTCTCCACAGTGATGTACTATTCTAGATGTATCCCTTATCAGTAAGCTCCTGAAGCTGCTTTTTGAGTTCTTTCATCTCTGCCGGTGCCATCCGATAAGGTACTACAGAAATCGGTGCTATCCCTAGAAGCAATTCAATACCAAATTTGATCTCTCGATGTGGTGGTAATCCTGGTAACTCGTCGGGAAGACATCTTCAAATTCATCTACCACTGGAATTATTGCTTTTCTTCTCAAGGCATCAGACTCTCCTTATAAGTCATGAGAAAGGCATAGCAAGCTGTGTTCTTTCGCCCTCTGAGACATGCCCTTACGAGACGCTCACTCATTGGCCGATCACCACCACCTTGGTAAGTGATCGCCGTCCCCCTATCGCACACTAGGATTACTTTTCTAAGTTGGCAGTCTACCATTGCATTATACCTGAACAACCAGTCCATTCCTAGGATTACATCATATGAACTCATGGGGATTACAATCAAATCACTTTTTAAAATCTCATCCCCAATCTTCATTTTACAGGCTTTACATATACAATTTACACACACCACCCCAAGGGTGAAGCTATAACTAAGGGTTCATCAAACTCTTCTATTTCTAATCTCAAGGCATATACAAAAGAGCTCGAAATGAGAGAATGTGTGGCACCAGTATCAAATAATACGTGTGCTAAGGACTCAGAAACCATAATCATACCATCGACAACCGTGTTACTGGTCTGGGCATCTAAACTCCCTGATGTCATCATGTGAACTTGCGCTAGAGCTTTCCCTTTACCTCTACCACCACCACTAGATCCTAGGTTAGTTGGCTGATACTGTTGCGATAGAGGCGACTGTACACTGGCTATACTCGACGCTGGATGTGAGGGGCATTGTGTTGGAAATTCTACAACTGGTATCCTTGTGCTGGGTATGGTAGTTGCTGAGGAGAAAACTGATGGAACTAAAGCTGAGGGAACTGTTGAGGCTGAGGTAGAGTCTGAGGCTGGGGTTGATGACTAGCTCCTTCTCCGGTCTGAAGTCTGAGGCAAGCACTCCTGATTGGGCAATTCCTCTTGATGTGTCCCAACTATTGACAATAATGGCAATGAAAGCTGTAGGGGTTGTTGCTCTTGCTGCTAGACGAACTGTTGTTGTCACTATTCAAGCCACCCAGTTTGTTCTTTTCTAGAGTTGGTCGACTACTGATGCTCCTTCTACCGCTCCTTTGTGGTCCTCCTTAGGGGTGAACAGCGGACGATTTGACAGTTTTTAGACAGGTACGGGTCGGTTTTTTTAAATGACGCATTGGCAATTAACTAATCCATAAATCGCCCATGTAATGGTGGGTGGTTTCGGTTTGAGTGTGGGCGGGTACGAGCGAGTGCGGGCGGGTCGGGGCAGTTTGTGCTTTAAACAAGTTAGAATGCACTAGAAAAATGGTTCTAATTTTCTATTTAAAAAATGCACTATCATATGCAAAGAAAAATGGTTACACTAATACACTATCATATGCAGTATCATATGCTTACACTAATGCACTAGAAAAATGGTTCTAATTTTCTATTTAAAAAATGCACTATTATATGCAAAGAAAAGATAAACAAGTTAATATGCATAAATATTGGCTTCTTTTTCTCCATAAGATAGAATGCATATATATTTCCATTTAAAGTTAATTAAGTACAGACAAACAAATTTAGTTTATGGACAGCAAGGACTGACCGTGACTTTGGCTTATTTGGTTGTTGATCTGCTCCAACAATGATATGAACCTTTCTTCAGAAACCTATAAACACACAAACCATGGCTCCATAAAAAAAAAATAGAAATTATAGGGAATCTCCTTAGTTTGGAAGCAAGCAAGCAGCACAACATTTGCAAAGGGAATTCATTTTTTTCAACTGTTCAAACAATTTTTTAGGCCCTATCTTTACTGAAGGCTGTCTGGAGGAGTCATCATTCTAATAAGGAGAAGTAACATACCTGCCTTGATAGCTTTTGTATCTCTTCGTTTAGAATTACACTGAAAAGATTCAAATCCTCATCCTATTCATGCAGACATGAGTTACTTGTCACAAAGGCAGTTACACTTCATAGAGAAAACTGATAAAGGTTTTGATCGGAGTGAGATATTATATTAATCAAGCCGACTTAACTATTAACATATTAATAGAATAAACCATAATTTTACAACTAAACTATACCCGCTACAATGAGATTATTGTATATAAATCGACCTCTTGTCAAACAAGAAATTCAAACATAATAAAAAAGAAGATAGGATCAAAAAAGAATCACGCAAATTAGAGCATCCAGAAATTTTGGTCAACACAATAACTTAAAAAAAAAGGATTTGTATTTATTAAGAGAACTTGTTCATAAACTTTACTTCAATCTCGTCTGCTACGATGCACCAAATATGGACTTGCAAGTTAATATTTTGAAAAACCGTTCAAATAGTTTGCACTAGAACAAAAATTGAAAAAAAAAAAGGTACTGATTCAAAGAAGAATTTCATACACACAACAACCTAATGCAAAGAAAAGACAAACTCTACTAGAATCTAAAGAAAAAAACTTTGAACTTTGATGGGGAAAAAAAACTTACAAAATAGAGAAGAAGCAATGGAGGACGACAACGATGCCGGCAGAGGACGGAAGAGGAAGATAGCCACCAGTGGGGAACCAGTGAACCACTGTTGTCTGCCACTAAAGTCGGAAGACTCAAAACCAATATTTACAAAACATTTACAGGTAAAAGAAAAATGTCTATCAACCATTCCAAATCGATGCTAGTAAATAAACAATTGCATCTCAAAAATCAATTATTCGGCCACTGATTATCTAGATTGACCAAATGCAATTCATAAAATCAATATGAAAATTAAAATGCAAACTAGTCGCCTATTGAATTAAGAAATTTTTTCTCAATTCGGTTTCCACAAATAAATAAATAAATAAATAAATAAAGGAAAAAATAAACACAACGGGGGAGAAAAAAAATTCAAACTTTCAATTCCCCTAAAGTTTTCTCGGTAGCCAAACAAGCGAATTTCACGTTTTGCAATCAAAATTACAGACAAAAAAAAAAAAAAAAAACCAACCACTCATGCAAAAAGGCTTCAAAATTAAAAAAACCCTCAGGGAAACCCAGGTGAAAACGATGAGAAGATGAAAACCTAAATCCGTAAAAACAATATGAGAGAGAAACATGAATAATACCTTCCATGGCATCTGAATTTCTCTCTCTCTCTGTGACTCTCTCTATGGGTCATAGAGATTTTGACTTTGTGGGGGAGATGATTCAAAAAGCACAAACAAAACCCATTATTACCGTTACCATTGTAAGAACCAAAACGATTGAACAAAATTGAAAAACCAAACATGCAATCAGGAAGAAGAAAAGAAAGGGGGGAAATTTAAGGGTGAGAGAAATCAATTGTTTAGACTTTAGGGTGAAGATGAAGCACAGCAGCAAGGAGGTCGTGGGGCTGGGGACATTTAGGATTTTAGGTTAGAAATTTTTTTTTTAAAGCATTGGGCGGGCGGGTTTGGTGTAACGCCCGCCTAATTTCATGTAACGGATAATGCTATTATTAATAACGACGTTAAATGTTATGATATGATTATGACGATGTTAAGTGATATACTCATGATAAGTGCTATGATATATGATAAATGGTGCTAACCATTTTATTTTAAGTGTTCTGACAGGTGACGCTCGCGTGGAATTGATGTGCTCAAATGTTCATGTCATTTATGTTATGTGTTTAATTATATTTTATGGACAATTATATGTTATGAATGAATTTTGAGTGTTAAGGCAGTTCGGCAGGCCGGACTATTAAGTTCGACAGGCCGAAATGATGTCCTCAGAACGGCAAGCCGATGGTGTGCCATCGGTAGGCCAGACTTCTGAGATCGGCAGGCAGATGACAGCTGACAAGTAGTCAGCAGAAATTTTACAAAAATTGTGATAAGATGGAATTTATTTGTGGACGTTTTGTTCTGATTAAGTAACATAATTATGGTATGATTTCTTTAATTTTGGTAACAAAACATTTGACTTTTGAATTTATTGAATTTAATGGATAAAGTTTTCCCGTTTTGCATAGGCGATTTATGGCAATTCGAACCGATCTTGGAAATTTTGACTTTTTCTCTTTCAATTTTATCCATTTTCACGTTTTTGGCTTGGCATTTAATCAGAAAAATTTCTGATTTGTTTTAAGTGGATGAATTTTCTTTATTTCCATAACTCGCTCTCTAATTCTCTCTCTCGAATTTCACTCTCTCTCTCTCTCTATTTTTCTCTCTCTCATTCTCTCTCTTTGACACATTTCTTCCTTCCTCTTCCTCTCAAAACTTTCCCTGTTATTATTTGTTAAAATATTGAAAATTTCTTTGGAGTTAAGTCAAGGAGTTTTAAGAAGAATTCGTTCTAAGGTAAGAATTTATTTTAGCATTTCTGAAAATTTTCTTCTCTTCAAATTGACTGCCATATCTTCATCTATGAATTTTAATTTTACTATGAATTCTTAGTATGATAAATGTACATGTGTTATGTGATTTTTCCCCCAAGTCTCACGTTATTTTGATTTTCTATAAAAAGTTATGAATTTTCTATTCTCCACCACTCACTGTAAATAATTGCTGACTGCTTTTGTGCACATATGTATGAGTGTTGTTTTTGATGCAAGTGAATGTTTTATTGCACAAAAATTTGTGTACATGCTATTATATATAT
>CAMOHE010038591.1:0-19998 GCA_946598075.1 Artocarpus hirsutus | reverse complement strand
AATTAATTTAGTTAATTAAATTAAATTTTTAATAAAAATTACCGATTAAATAATTTTGAGTTTATTTAAAAACGTGACAATTCGAAATCCTTTTTAAAGCAAGTTAATAAAATAAAGTAATAAAGACAAATAAATACATGTAAATACGAGTCGGCCTTACTAAACCCACATTTTATGCACAAAGATAGCATGGACAATATTATAACCACAGTCCAATACAAGGAATAAAACTTAAATATTACATGTCTTGAATTAAGATAAATAAATAACCTTAACTAGAAATCCTACAGTCCACGTGTTTACTCGGTGGAATCTCAATCAGTCCTAAGCTGGATAGCACCTAGGGGGAAAATGTTTAAAACAATAAAAATGTAAACGGAAGGCTCAATAGAACTATACTTTGAAAAACATTTAATTTAGATATAAAAATCTAGCTTCTGCATCTGAATTATAAAACATGTTAAATGAATAAAATTTATTAAATTCATTCTTACCATTTGATTCATTATTCATCCGAAATGATTTTATTCTTTTTCCTTTGACAAACCAAAAGTATCACCATCATAGTGGCTCAGCTGAGTTTTGGGACCTGCCTCAAAGGTCGTACTTTATATGACCCGATCTTTGAATATGGCATCATGCCTTAACGTATATGTATCATTATCCCAGTCTCATAGTACCGAGTTTTCTCATTACGTTCATTATGATCATTCATTATTCAACAGATAATAAAAATAAGTAATTAAATTCATCTCAATTATTCCTTGAAAACGTTTTTGCAAGGAAACACTTTGTGGCCAAAACCCTTTTAAAAACATGGCTACCAAAAAAAGAGGTTTGGAGTCTTACCTTGATATCCCGTATTGAAGCTCAACACCATAGTTTCGACCCGCTATACGTTGGTTCTATGGAACCACGAACAATCTTAAAGATAAACTAAGTTCATCAATATCTAACTTAGAGTATTTTACAATACTATACTATCTCATGGTGTCTTAGTATGTCATTAAGATTCACAAAATCATGTCATAAGGCTAAAGGTCTATATCTATAGTTTAAACAGTAAAAATCGATGAAAAACTACAAATTTTGCAAAGCCCGGTCGGCCTGTCGAACTTCTTGGTCTGGCCTACCGAATTGTTCTGTTTGGCCTACCGACCATTTGGGTCAGCCCTGCCGAACTTGCTTGAATTCGGACTGCCGAAGATATGAATTTAGTACCAGACTTATGAATCTAGCCTGTCGAACTTCAAGTTTGACCTGTCGATCTCTCGAAATATGAAATTTTTCAGATTTCGAGCCTCAGCCAATCCGGGCTCAAAACCTCTTTAAACCTATTTTGCTCCATTCCCAGAACATAAATAAAGTTCAAGGATGATAAATAAACATAATAGAATATATTTAAACATATTTCAACAAGTTTTTCACAAAGATTTTCAAATAAATCCAAAAATAAAGAAAAATAGAAAAACTTGATTTCGCTTGATTTTCGTTCAATCAAACCTAAATTCATGATGATTTGGGTCCTACAAACCTAGATTAAAGGTCTCCTAAGCTCAAAAAACTCGGATTCGACATGTAAAGGAAAATTAAAAATTTTTGAAACTAAATTTTGAAATTTGAAATTTCAAGAGAGAGGGGGAGAGTAGCTAACCTCAATGGGCGTTTTTGAATTAATTGGAGGGGCCTTCAACCTTGTTTCTTGGCCTCCAAAGCGATTGGAAAAACAGAGAAAAGGAGAGAGAGGAGAGTGACGGTAGAAAGAGGAAAAGGAAGAGAAAGAGAGAGGGAAGGGAGAGTGATGGGTGAAGTGAGGGGAAAGGAGAGGGAATAAATAAATAGAGGGGGAGGTAGCTGGTTTTTGAGAAAACCGTGGGCTGCACTCGCTTTTCATGAGCAAATTTTAAGTTATCTAAGTTTTTAGCAAAAAAAGACTTGTTTGTAATTTGACAAATTGTTTTGTTTTAAAATTCAAAATAACAAATAAAAGTAACCAAAGGTAAGATTAATTTAAAAATACCATAAAAATAATTAAATTAAGTTCAAAATACATTAAGGCATACTAATTAACCATTTACACACCAATCATATTTAATTAAATTTTTGGGTGTTATATCATTAAATGATATTTTTAAATTTAAGTATTATAAACATTTTTAACTACACAATGATTCCAAAATTAGTATTCTTGCTGAAACATTTTTTTCGTATACATGAATCAATTTATTAAAAAAACAATTACACTCCAAACCAAACGAAAAACATCGACTAATCACATTATGCGTATTCACGAAAAGAAAAACGGGCGACGAAAGAGCAAGACAATCATTTATACGACTTTTACCAGCACTTCACGGCATCGAGAAAATATACGAATTTATACTGAAAATTAAGTGTGGTACAAACAAAAATATCAAGGCAACGATCTGAGCATCCTTACAATTATTGTACTTTTCTTTTCTTTTTTGTTTTTTAATGATTGTCATGCTTTTTTTGATGCAAACGATAAATGGCATGGTCAAAGGCCCTGCAAACTGTCACATTTCGTCGGAATTATTTCTGCCATGCTTTTTTTTTATTTTATTATTTTTTTTATTTTTTATGTCGAACGTTGGGAAAGAGACAGAGTTCGTTTGCGGTGGCGTTGGTCATCCTTCTTAATCCTAGCACCCAAATAGCGTCGTGAAGAATGCGGTAGTAACTACAGCTTTTCTCTAGGAGAAAATTATATATTATTGACGGGCGCTCAAAAAATAAAATACTATTTATAATACTTGTTTAAATTACATCAACTTAGTACATATATGATATTTGTAAAAAATAAGTTTTAAAATACATATGTATAAATATTTTTCCTTTTTTTAGTGAGTCCATGCATCTTAGGAAGAGTAAATTCCTCGCAGCAAGCTCCAAATTAGAAATACTCTACGAAACTAGTACAAGATAATAGATATTTATGAATTGTACTAGTTATTTATGATTTGTACCCATTGTGAGAAATGAACATAGATTTTGTTGATCTGTTTGGTGAGGACGCAATATAACAATTTCTATAAACATATGTAAAGCGTAAGAAAATAATTCAATTGGCAGAATGCCTTGACCATTCCTTTTTCTTTTTCATCAAAATGTATAACATCCCGAAATTTATTAAATGTTATTAGAATGTAAAATGGTAGATTAGTGTGCCATAATAAGTATTTTAAACTTAAATTGATCATTTTGTGAAATTTTTAAATTTATGTCATTTTATTCATTTAATGATTTTTAATTACTCTAAATTATTTTAAATTGTTTTTAGTTATTATTTGAAATCTGAAACAAAATAATTTATCAAATGACCAACACGTCCTATTTTGAAAATACAGTGTGCAGGACGTGGTATTGATTTTAAACTGCTTTTCATTTCTCTCTATTTATTTCATCTCTCTCTCATTTTCACTCATTTTCTCTCTCTCCTCTCTCGCTCATCTCTTTCGCTCTCTCTTCCTCACTTTCTCGGTTTCACTCTCTCTCTCTTTCTCTCTCAAAATTTTTGAAACCAAAATTTGATTTCAAGCTTTGGGATTGTGGATTGAAGGCTCAGGAATGCGATTGAGCAACCACAAACTCGAATCAAAGCTTAATCCAAGGTTAGTTTTTAAAATTTCTAAACTTTTTAAATTTTTAAATTTTTCTTGCATTTTGAAATCTAAGCTTTTTTAAGCTTAAAAAACCTTCAATCTAGGTTAGATGAACTTAGATTAGCTAGAATACAAACTTTGTTTCATCAAAAATGGATTTAAATCAAGATTTTTTTTTCTATTTTTAGATTTATTTGAAAATTTTGTTTAAAACTTGTTTTAATGCATTAAAAAGTAATCTACTATGTTTTTCTATCGATTATGATCATTACCCATGCCTAAGAACTGAGAAAACATGTTGAAATTGAAGATTTGGCTCGGAGAGGCCGAGACCTGTGCCTAAAAAATTCTAAAATTTTTCTAGATCGGCAGGTCGAACTTCGATTTCGGCAGGCCGGATTAAAGTGTTCGGCAGGCCGGATTCATTCGACCGATAGGTCGAACTTGGAAAAGTTCGACTGACCAGACTTGGACCTCCGGCAAGTCGACCGGACATGGTAAAATTTTGTGATTTTTCACCCGTTTTTACTATTTTGAACCCCAATTGAAATTTCAACTTTATAAAATGATTTATAAACCTAAGTGGCACACTAGGACACCATGAGATGATTTAATAACCTAGGATATCTCGGGTTAGATACTAATAGAACTAGTTTTCATTTAAGGTTGTGTGTGGATCCGCGGAGCTAACGTATAGCGGACCGAGATTAAAGTGTGGGACACCGACACGAGTATCGAGGTAGGACTTTTACCCTTCTTTGGTAGCTAGTTTTAAATGTTTTGGCCTCAAAAGAAATTTTTAACAAAAAGGTTTTCAAATGATTGGTTGAAAATATATTTTTATTGATTGATTTCATAAATGGTAGATTGAGGTGTTTTTTCATAATAAACCTCATAATGAATGTAAAAGATTATGCTTGGTAAAAAAAAGATTTTTAATAATTATGAAAAGATATATATATATATATATATATATTTTGGGGCATGACGCCATATCAGGGATCGGGTCGTATAGTGCGCGACCTTTGGGGCAGGTCCCGAAACTTAGCTGAGCCACTACAGTGGTGATTTACATATGGTTTACCCAGGAAAAGAAAATTGTATTTTTCTGGTCGACCTATTTAAACTGTTTTGGAAAGATAAAGCTTTTATTAAATTTTCATCTATTTATTTATTTACTCTAGTTCATTTTCTATGTATTTACTTGATTAATGAAATTTCTTTTAAAGTTAAATATTTTCAAATTTTAGTCCTGTTGAGCCTTTCACTCACGTTTTATTTGTTTTAAAATCTTACCCCATAGGTGGATATTAGCTTAGGATCGGAGAAGAGTCCGTTGACCAAACTTACGATTAGTAGAAGATTTTGGTAGGTTGTAGTACAGCAATTCGAGGCATGTATAATTCTTAATTTTCTTCATTTCTGGATTGTGGTTGTATTACAATATTGTCAGTACTATGTGTGTGCACAAGATGTGGGCCAATGGGATCCATTCTCGCCTCACCTTATATTTTATTATTTTTTATTATTCCTTATTGTTTATTTTATTACTTCATTTGCTCGAATATTATAACTGCTTGTTTTAAATAAATGATTTTTAAAATTATCACATTTCTATTTATAAATCTAATACTAAAACCTAAATTTTAACTAAATTTTTACTTAATTAACTTAATTAATCTACCACGTCACCTCCCGTACCCCGGGGCGTGACAAAATGCCTTGAGCATATATTCTCTCTCTTTTATTTTTGTTGGTTGAAAAAGATCGACTTAGGCAACCAATAACAATGCAAATTATTGGAACCGCTCATCACGGACAAAATACAGGCATTACTAACCTCAAACGGATCAATAATAAACCCACCACTTGCACTCACGGTAAGTTGTTGCTGACCCAAGCCAAATTTTACCAAAATTCGTGCTTTATGTACTTTTTTTCTTGTTTTTCCGCTCTTGTTTTTCTTCTCTCATCTTTTAATTTGTAATTTGCAATTTTTACGGTGGGAAATATAACTTTTTTCTATTAATAAAACATAGATGTTTTAGTTATTGGATTAGCTTTTTAATAGTTTGATTTACATAAATCAAACTATAAAACTAAAACATCGTGTATATATATATATATGTAAGATGTTTGACATGCTTATTAGACCATTGGTTAGAACTGTAAATATTGTAATACGTGAGAGCTTTATATTGTAACAATTTTTTTGCTTTTATTATAATATATGAGAGGTTTATATTGTTGTTAACTAAAAAATTTAATTAAAACTAACAATAATAACAAAAAAATTAGTTATAACCGACTAATATCAAGTAGGCTGTTGACTTCACCGACAGCTTCCATCGCTGTTAGTTAGCCTGGGTCCTTACAATCTGCTGCTACTCCCATTGCTTCCCCATCTTTTTCTGTTTAAGTTCCTCCATTCCTTCACGACAAGCATGTAAAAGAAGACTCTCGACTTGCCAAAAACCGTATCGATACCTGAATTCAGTTTCCCCTCCTTTTCATTCCTCTACCTCTCGAATCTTCCACCACCACAACCCGCGAAAGCCGCAGTCTGTGCCGTGATCTTGTTATTCTCGACGGAGAAGCTTTTGATTTATTGTCGTTTTTCTTAGGTTCTCTGGAAATTTCACAGATCTGTATTTCTGAATCTCATGAAGTGTTTCGCTGAAAGTACTTGTTACGCCGCGTGAGATAAGATTTCTGGCCAGAGAAAGGAGATTTTTCGGTAGTTTGTTAGAACGTACGGGAATGGAGCTGAACGTCGTCGTTTTGGCAGCCTTTGCCGTGCTAACGTGCGCGCCATGGCGGGTTCGTTCAGAGGAACATCGGCTTTTGGTGAACATGACTCTCGTCCGCGACGCTTCTGCTCTCGGAGCTTGTAAGTGCTTTTTTTTTCTTTTTTCTTTTCTTTTCTTTTTTCCTCAAAGAAAACGAAAATATTTCGACTTATTTTATTTATAATTTATTTTTATAAATTATACATATTCATTGGCAGTTTGCTTGGACGGAAGTTTGCCGGCGTATCACTTGCACAGGGGATTTGGAGCCGGAGCGAGAAACTGGCTTCTACAGTTCGAGGTAAAATTTGATTCATTTCTCACAAAATGAAAAAAGGAAAAAGAAAAAGTGCTTTTCTGTTTTCCAATCTCGGAATGCCACGTCGGCAGTTTATGCATGGCGTGAAATTTGACCGGGTGAAGTAATCGAGACAGCCATAGACAGGGGTTTGGACTCGGATTGGATTGGCTGTTTCCGATACGACATCGTATCGTATGTTTGTCTCCCTTTGCCTTTACCTTGTGTCTCGCGCATTCTCTTCCCTCCCTAAACGGCGCAGTCATTGTGTCTCCATAAAAATCCCGCCACGTGGCACGGCCATGACAAGTTGCGTTCATGGTTTCAGCTTGTTCACGAGGCATAGATACAATTATTAACATGAATTGAACAACAATTGTACAGATCCAATAAGGCACATAAAATATGGATTTAGATTCAAATTTTCAGCATGCCAATCGCATTTCTTCATGTCATTTAATGAATTAAAATAAAAAGCAAGAAGAATCAATTAAAAAAAATAAAAAAACTTTTGATCAAATACTATTTTAAACAATAAAATTACTTTTTATTTGACACGACAGCTCAAACTAAATAATATAACGCTCTAATATGTTATAGTATTTTAAATAAAAAATAATTTAAATTGTGTAACTTAGTTTCAATTTTTCACCTAAACATAAAATTAGGCATATATTTGAAAGCCATAGATACGGTGTTGGTGTGAGATGGTCACGGTCCCAAAGTACAATGAAAGGCAGTCGATAGGTTAGAGGTTTGGACCCCCAGAAAGGAAGGTCTAAGGAGGAATAATAGCTGGAATATTATTTCCATTAAGTTGCATAGGTGTGTTGGTGGGTCCAATCTTGTATCAGTGAGTTCTTTGAATTCGCATTAATGAATCAATTCTAATGTTTTTGTACAGGGTGGCGGGTGGTGTAATGATGTTAAATCATGCTTGGGTAGAGCTAATACACGCCGAGGATCAACACGTTACATGACCAAATTGGAGGTCTTTTCAGGAATCCTAGGCAACAATGCTTCTCTGAATCCAGGTATAAATCTTCACCTTCTTTATTTATTTATTCATTTATTTAAAGTCATTGTATGTAGTTATTTGATGTTTCAAGTGAGTGGTGCTAGCTCGGTTTATAAAAATAAAGTAGACAACAAGGAAAGATTTTAGGTTTGAATTCTGAAAAACCAGGCATTATACATACATACACACATACATATATATATATATATATATATATATATATATATTGTTTGATGTTTTAGAGAGGATCAATAATGAAGCGCTTGAGCCACTTTACCCAGAGCTCTCAATATTACTTGTTAATGTCACATGCTAATGTTGGATATGGCAATTGGCAAAGAACCATGTGATGTCATTTGCTTCATTAATTGTATCAGGTTTTATTATTCAAATATGGGGTTTATTCCGAGCCGTACTAATAAAAGTGGTCCAAGTCTTAAATAGCAACAAATGAAAAATTTTAATCTAGCCAAGATTATCTCAACTAACCCAGAAACTACTAGTACGGATAAAAAGAAAGTGACAAGTTTAAATAGCACTTTTTTTTTTCCTACATTAACAAAAGGGGGCTCTTTTTTTAGAAACTTAAGTAGATCTTTCTTCTTTTTTTCTACATTATTTTTAAGATTTTTAATATTATCAATTTCAATTAAAATTTTTAATTATTAATGTAAAATTTTTTACAGTGCCAAGAAAATAAACTACAATCTTAAGCACGCACAAATTACTTGTAGCACATGGGCAGCATTTCTCAATTTTCGGCTGTCACTGTTTTTGACTAGAGTCAGAAGTACCAGTGTCTGATCTTAAGGCTGTTTTTTAAATACAAATCAGGGACCGAATTGTTTACGATGTTCTCTGTTTTTTCCTTTCACCAATTCACGTGATTATTAGCTGACAGCTATAATACGATGACTTCTGACATATGGTTTTGCCATGAACTATAAAAAGCCTTAAATATTGTCTCTGGTTAGAACTCTGTTTGCTGACAAAACATTCAAGCTAAAAAATATATTATTATATTTAATTTAGGTTTATAATTTTATAAATAATAGAGTAATAATTTCATAGGTTGAATTAAATTTTTCATCACTCAATCTATTTAACAACGTTTATAAACGTATAAGTGTTTTACAATTATGGTTAAAATTATAGTTGTGATTATCAAAATAATATAAAATTTTTATATGTTGTACTAAAAAGTAAAAATTTATTACAATATAAAGCTTTAATATACTATAATGTTTTAAACTCTAACTATTTTTCTAATCATATTTGTTAAACACTAATAATTATCAATTGTCGTATAATTGTGGAAATGTCCTGGTGAACGTTATCACCCCCTGAAAAACCATTTTAAACCCACCGGGATTACTGTCCTGCCATGCACAAGGGCGTGGGCTCCAAGTATAAACTTGTACTGCTCTTTTTTCTTTCCTAGTAACAGTGCACTTTGCTTGTGATTTGTGAATTATGATAGTGCGTAAGGTTCACATAAAAAAAATAAAATACACCTAAAAATAAAAATAAAAATAAAAAATCCTTACGTCTAATTGTAATTAGTTAAGGAAAAATCATTACAACTTTATGATTGTAAGAATAGCCTAATAATAAAACCACATCAAACTTTACTTAAAAGTTTTAGTCCTTTAGCCGTAAGTTAAAAAAAAAAAAAATCACAAACTTTTAGTTGGCAACAAACATAATCAAAGCGAGGCTTTTGCCTTTTGTGTAGGTTAATGAATGCTCAATTTTTGAGGTTTTTCTATTACCTTTATTTGCCATTAAGAAAGTAACAAGATATTAAGAGTCATGTTTTTTATTATATTGTCAACCAGATTTTTACAATTGGAACCGCGTGAAGCTTAGATACTGTGATGGAGCCTCTTTTGCTGGAGATGCTACGTTTGACAATGGGGTAGTTCTTTCAACTAAAAGCTTTCTTCTATTAACATTTCATTGTGCACAGCAGCTAGTATGCCAAAATGGTACTTTCTTCATAAGTTCATGTGGAGTTAGATGAGCTAGTTCTATATAAACGAGAGTGAATAAAAGTCACAGAGGCAAACAAGAACATACAAATTAATTATGGTTCGCTCTTAAGGTCGATTGATGTAATAGCATTGTCCTCTCTTGAAGGTCGGTTTCCACACCAAAGTGTTGCTAATAAATATAATCAAACCCTCCTAACAAAAATAATAAAAGGCTGTATTATAAAATAACGAAAATAGGCAACACGAAAACGAAAAACAATAACACACAAATTTATATGATAAACTCTAGAAAAGAAAAACAACAGACATATAGAAGAAACAAATCTATTATATCAAAAGATTAATAGAAAAAGATGACGTAATTACACATACATATATATATATATATAGTTACAAAATCCTAATACAGTAGACCCTAAAAATTCTCGTAATTATAGCTTTATTGTATATATTATCCCGTAAGTTTTTTGGGTCAGACTAAACAAAATTCGAATCACTATACTCTAACAGGCTAAAATGCTACCATATAGATGGTCAATACATGAAATTGAATACTTGGTGTTATAAATGATCTTCATTTTACAGGATTGTTGCCCCCATTCAACCTGAAATGCTAAGCGCGAAAAGCCCATGTGTTAAATATATTTACTTGATTGATTTCTTTCTCTCTAAATGAACGACAGACATCATTGCTCTATTTTAGAGGGCAAAGGATTTGGCAAGCAATCATTCAGGATCTTCTACCTAAAGGTTTAGGAAATGCCCAGAAGGTAAAAATCCCATATTCATACTCTTTATTTATAGCTTGCATGCACACACATATATTTGTGCAATTTAGTTTCGCAATTGATACTATTTTTGTATTTATCTCTGCTGTATAGGCTTTGCTATCAGGCTGCTCTGCTGGGGGTTTGGCTGCATTTTTGCACTGTGACAGTTTCACCAAGTTCTTGCCAGCAAAGGCCAGTGTAAAATGCTTGAGTGACGCCGGATATTTCCTAGACGTGTGAGTTTTTTCTGTCTTAAGCTTCACCTGCGAACGGTTTTGCATCTTTCTATTCTCAATGTGGCATTTTCTTTTTCTTTTTCATTCTTACAGAAGAGACACTATGAGGTCTTTCTTTAAAGATTTAGTTTCTCTACAGGTATTCCTCCTTTTTTAATTTTTTAGGTCACATTTAGTGAACATGCGAGTTTTTTAACTAAGTATAGTTTTTTTTGTATGGCATCTTAAACTAGTGACGGAACGGATACGAAAGTTACGAAGCAAAGCTCATCGTAACTCATAAGGCTCCAAGAATATTCTTCTTGTAAAATTTTCACCGTAATTGAGTTAGTATTGTTCTTGATTAGTACACAATTTGTCCCATAAAGGACGCGAATCAAAGATCAAAACTAGGGTTGGTATGCTACAAATGTAACTAAGCTCACACTTTAGATGTTCATTAATCCGGCCATTGCTGTTTGCCACCTATGGTGGACAAAAAATCCATTCCAAATCCATTTAATCTTTTTTTTTAATGCATTATCTTGTTCCTCGTATGTGTATATATCGATGTATAAATATTCACATATCAGAAGCGTGCATGACAGGGAATAGAGAAGAATCTGGACAAGAACTGCACAAGTTCCCTTAATTTCCCGGACTTGGTATTATGTCCTCTGCATATTGGTCCCTTTGGCTATAAACTGAATGCCTTGCCCTTACGATCATCTCATTGTTTTAATGCCGGCTTTATTCTTGTTGCAGTGCTTCTTCCCGCAGTATGTGTTGAGATTCATTCAGACACCATTTTTTATTTTGAACTCGGCATACGACGTGTTCCAAGTACAAGTCACTCAACTTCCACTATGTTTGATATTGAAGCAATTGCGAATAATTTGTAACATTTGTCATGTTAACAGCTCCATCATGGATTGGTACCGCCTTCTGCTGATCCGCACGGGCATTGGAATCGTTGCAAACTCGATCCTGCAGCATGTGATGCTAACCAGACAGCCATATTGCAAGGTTTGTTCTCTGATTCCTTCTTATTTCGTATTATCAAGTACCACATAAAAGTACTCAAATCTCACCATCTTGTTTATACATATTTTAGATTGTGTTTAATTTGTTTTACAGGTTTCAGGCGTGATATGATTGTTTCTCTGTATACATTCTTCGAATACTCAAGAGAAGGAGGAATGTACATCAATTCATGCTTTGCTCATTGCCAAAGTGAGTCACAAGACACGTGGTTTGGGATTGATTCCCCAAGAATACACAATAAGGTACTGAGGCTGCGGATAGGCATATGTGAACATTAATCGTGGATTTTTATTCAGTTGTTATCTCACAACATTTAGTTGCGGGAAAAAGAGTATTTTCTTGACCAAGAAAATATGAAGTAGGACATAAGCCAGCCAGAATTTCTTATCAGTACATGGTCCATCGCGGATAGGCGGACAACGTTCTTCGTATTGTAGGATAGCGTTGTCGGCATCCATAGCATCCTGCACCACAATTCACATAAAAAGAAGTCTTGTATGGGTTCCACACACCACAATAACACATAGGATGAAGTGTGGTGTTGAGAACTACGGATAGCATTTATCATTATAGGCTCATGTTGTTTTTACATTTGTTAGATTTGACCTTATATATTGTTGTGATTCTCTTGAACAGGATGAAATTTACTTACATAGACTATTATTTGAGGACATTTTCGTGTAATTTATTATGGAAATTTATCACAAATTCCTAATGAGTTGTTAGAATTCAGTGGTCTTTTGATTGCAAATATGCTGAATATAGCATCTTGTCTTTATGTCCATTAGACCATTGCACAAGCAGTTGGAGATTGGTACTTTAGCAGGAGGGTGACCAAGGAGATTGATTGTGCTTATCCTTGTGACACTACGTGCCATAACCTCATACCTTAGGCTCAGGTAATAATGTCTTCATGAATTTTTCTTGTCGAAACAATGTATATGTATGTATGTATGTATATATATACATTTTCACGGACTGATCCAGGGATTTGTACTGCAGGTTTTTCTACTAAAGTTCAAAGATTAAGTTGAACAGATTAACTATTTTTTCCCCTCTCATGAACCTTCTTTTAATGCTTAAAAAGAAGCTCGTGTAGTGAAGAAATTGCCACGTGAAGTGAGGGATTTTAAATTTTTGCGAGGCAACAAGATACATACTAATTCATATCATAGCTTAATATTCTACAAAAGAAGAAAAAGACATGTATTGAATTACGTATTCTTTAATTTTTCCTGAAAAATTCAGCAAATAAAATCGAGGTTCATTTATTTTGCGCCTGTTCTCCAACGCGTTGCTGCTAAGCCATACGTTATTCCTTTCAAGCCCAAAAAGAGCTCTGCAATTTGTTCCTGGTACTGATTAAACAGCCATATGAAAATCAGATTCCCTATTTTCCTCCCCATCACTGTTTGAGCATGTCATTTAAATTTGTGTTTAGCTACATAGTAAATACTAAATGCTTAAATGCTTGAGTAATTAAATGAGTTGCTGAAATTTTATTGGCGGGACACATAATAGGACTTGAAAATTGGATAACAGATTTGTACTAAATAAATCTTCAAAAATTAAAACTCAAAGATAAGGAAATTTTTGAGGCACATGGAATATAAGTCTCAGAATAAAGAATGATATTCGAACATGCCTAGTTTGTTACCTTTTCTAATTTTGTGTTTGTCAAGTTCATATATTCATTTTTGTGAGTGTACTGGACTAAAAACAGGACGCAACAATTTAAAGGGAGGAAAAAAGAGAACTTGTGAACCATGCAATTCTTTATTTATCCAAGGGTGACATTTATTTATATTAGCTCCAACCAATCAAGGTCAAACAAAATCTAAGAGCTCAACTCTTTTGTTTTAACAGATTTAAAAGGCTCTAATGATTACCAGTAGTCCAAAAATCCTCAAAGGCCATGTAGCTCTAAAGGCAAGTGCATACTGAAGTTGGGAATTTCCGTCAACATTTTCTAAATGAAAGATGAACTCAAGGTTGAACAAGATGGGTCATCGTGGAACCATGCTGGTAAGGCATGCCTCCCCCATGCAAGCAAGGTCATGTTCTTCTTTATTATAAGGGCGAGATCGTGTCCCTTCTTAACATCAGAGCAGGGTCATGTCCTTCTTAACATGCTTGCAAGACCATGTCATTTCCCAACTAACGTGCAGGACCATGTGCCCCCTCAACATGAAATAATACCATTTTCTCCTTGACATGAGAGCAACATCATGTCCTTTCTCAATATAAAAGTAAGGTTATAAGAGCGAGATCGTGTCCCTTCTTAACATGAGAGCAAGGTCATGTCCCTTTTAACATCGTAGCAAGACCATGTCATTCCCCAACTAACGCGCAAGGCCGTGTGGCCCCTCAACATGAAGACAAACCATGTTTCTCCTTGACACGAGAGCAACACCATGTCCTTTATCAACATGAAAGTAAGGCTATATTCTTCGTCACATGCTTGCACGTTCATGCCCCTGAACTATGTAACCTCCCTATATAGGGGTTAACAGTTTTTAATGAATTAAAATAAAAATCAATAATAAAAGTAACACTTCAAAAATAAGATTACCCAGGACTTAAATGAAAACTCTCAAATCAAAAACAAAAATATAAATGACAATTAAACCACAGTTTAATATAGTACCTTAAATTTAATAATATAAAACTGTCGTCATCATCATTTCAACCCTCAACATATCTTAATACAGTCACCAAAAGTAACAATAGATGGTTACATTATCATGCAGAACATTCTTAATAATTGAAGTAATTCCAACGTAATATAGCTACATAGCTTTCTCAACTATTTTCTTCGAAGTCACCTCACGCTTAATGAGTCCTAAAAAGATAAAAATATAAGGGAATGAACGATAACATGCTCAATAGGAAAAACCATTACTTACCTTAAAGTTTTAGTCTTTACCACATTAAACCTGTATAGTTAGTTTTTATCATTATCTAAATTATGAGATTATGATCATATTCTGTGGATACCGTAGTTAATTATTACAAAGTTTCATACATATACATATATATAATTGTTACAATTCATTATTATTCCTAGGTATCTACATTCAATAGAGTATCACTCAACTCATCGAAACTCAAGTAGGCACGCTTGACCACCCTCTAAACATTCCAAGGGTGTTCCAGTGAGGGGACATCAAGCCTCGAGTTCTCACCAAGTCGATTCCTATATAGTGTGTTCTGGGACTTTCGATCCAAGGTAGCGTCATCACCTCCACCTATTTTACCTTTTAAGGTATTTGTGCCTAAGGACGAAACCATTGCCCTCTTCATGTCTCACCATTTCTCTATAGTCAACCTTTGTTTATAAAGTTAGTTTTTCTAACCATGCTTTTCAATTTATAATATGTGTCAAATCATTATGTTCCTTGCTGTACAATACATGATGAGTTTCACATCATCAGGTTATAGTTATAACCACATATATTCAACAATATCATATACATATCTTACAACATAAAACAACCAAATTTTAATTTACCAAAACCTCATAAAAGATGAGTAATAGAATCCTTACCTCTTAGTTAATACCATGCTAACAACTTCCAACTCACGATATCAAACTCACCACGTAAGCTCCAAGTATTTCGTTATCCTACGACGCATAAAATTACCATACTTTAACTCAATTACTAATCCATAGTCACACCGATTACCATCTATTCTACTATTCTTATTAGTGTGCCATAATCATTTATATGAAATCTTTGAAACATTTTGTGACACAAAACGGGAAAAAACATATGAATTTGAATTGTCTGATCAGCCTGCCGATTGACAAAGTCTAGCCTGCTAATTGAGGCAAAATATAGAAAACTCTAATTTTTTGTTTTTAAATATTTTGAGCTTCAAAGCTCAATCCAACTTGTTTTAACAAATCCTAGAACATGAAAAATATATAGAAACCATAGATTTGCATACCAATAAACATGTAAATCTCTTTCCCCAAACTTTTATGCATAAAACATGTTTAAAATTCTCAAACATTGATTTTTACAGCACTTTACAAAAACGTGATCTAAATAGGAAATTGTTCAAATTCAAAACAAACACAATTCAATTTGCATACACACAAACGCACATGCCCAGATCACGAAATGAAGAACAATTATATAATCTAAACATCGTAATTTAGAATAAAGGGAAGGTAGAGAAGAATTTAGATTTTTGGTTAAAAACTCTACCTGGTTTCATTGAGAAATTGTTATTAGGCTTGACTTTTTGCTTGAAGAAAGAGATCCTGAGTTGAAATGAAACTTTTTGATCAGATTGAGAAAGTGAAGGAAATAGACGAAATAGAAAGGGGGAGAGAAAGGGTAAGTGGTGTGAAATGTGAAGAAAAATAAGTTGTCTGATATGTTTTAGGAGTCGGTGGCTTTGGACATGTGAGTGAATAGTCTTATTAGGAGACTCAAAAAGAAAAGAAAAGGGATAAGGCCTTTGTGGGGAACCAAAGCATGTAACTTGTTTGATAAGTCTTATCTTTTATTTATTTATTTATTTTTTAACCATTACACATGAAGGACAATAAATGATGGTTTATCATGACGTTTTGGTAAATATACTAAATAAGTATAGACAATTTTAAAAAATTCTATAAATAAGTAGAAATAAATATTGTGAAATAGATTTTAAATAAAACAAATTTTTGATAAACACACCAAAAATTAATGCAATTATCTTAATACCCGTTAGGAAAATAACGGGTGTCACAGACTATGAGAGTAAAGGTCTCTTCACTATGAGAGTAAGGCCAACCTCAACGTGAGAGCAAGAGGCCAACCTCAACGTAAGAGCAAGACTATGTTCATTTTGAACGTGTTAGCAAGGCTATATCCCTCCTTGACATACAAGCAAGGCCACACGCCTCTTTAACATGAGAGCGAGGCCATGTTCCTCTTTGCATGCTAATAAGGCCATGCCTCTCTTCAACATGTGATTAAAGCCATGTTCTTCCTCAACACGAGAGCAAGATCATATCTCTCCTTACATGCTAGTAAGGTCATGCCATTTCTTAACATATAAGCAAGGCTATGTTTTTCTCTGCGTGCTTAATTTTTAGGTCATGTCTCTTTTTACGTGCTAAAAAGGCCATGGCCATGTTCCTCTCTGCATGCTTAATTTTTAGGTCACGGCTCTTTTTACGTGCCAACAAGGCCATGTCCCTTATGAATGTGCAAGCAACACCATGTCCCTTGAGCAAGATCATGGTTCTCCTCACATACTAGCAAGTCCATGTCCCTGCTCAATGTGCTAGCATCATGTTCCCTTGTTGACATGCTTATATAATGCTTTCCCCTACGCAGACCACAACTGAGCGATCACAATTCTAATTTTAAAGTTGTTTTCCTAACGCTTACGGTAGCTGAACCTCTAAATCACCATCCCATAACGTTTGAGTTATCCAAAATAACAACCAACGTAACCGCCGTTAAACATGTTCCCGAGTTACTGGAATATGGGACCCACAATCTCAAGAAGTGAAGAAGAATGCGAGTCATGGTTTCGAAAATGGAAGATGTAGGGTGAAACATGTTTTACGTCTATCAACGCAGGAGGATTTCTATAAATTGGAGAAGTACATGACCAAACAAGAATAGAGACTCCCACTCGTCGACATGACTTCACATTTTTCTTGTTTATATTTTATATTGAGAAAGCATCAAATAGAGAGTTAAAATGTTATCCTAATAATTTAATTAAAAGGTCAACAACCATAATGATATAGGTTACATTGAGTCAAACCACGTTAAACTTCTATGTTTTTCTTTTTTACTTTAGTTCACTTTTTAGATGTTGTTCCATTCATTTTGATCAGGTTTGAATAAATGTTAGAGTACGGTGACCTGAATTTAATTTGGCCCGATCCGAAAAGCTCGCGGTGCGACAATTATAGTGAAAAACAAACATGAGATTTTTCATCAGATTTGTAATGATAACGGAAGGATCGGGCTGATAGGTCTAATTTCGTAGCCCACCACTGATCTTGCCGAGGGTGCGGGGGCTCCACCCTTGCTGTACGGACCTTTGTATTTTTAGGCCATTTAGTTTATAATTTTGGGCCCATAGGGTTTTGTTTGTACCTATATATATATAATGTGTTGCGTTAGGGTTTCATTACTATCGAATTTTAGCCTTTTTAATCACCTCCATCTTGTAATCTTCACGAGTTTAGTGATTTTCTTATCCTCTGTCCGTGGTTTTTTTTTCCGTCTTAGGTTTCTATGTAAATTTCTGTGTGTTCTTGTTTTTTGTTTCTATCGCATTATTTTCTTAACAATAAAAAACAAAAAAATTGTTATGATAAGGCTGGTGGATTCTTACCCTCAACAACACCATCCTTTAAAAGTTTGTCATTATTGCATTTCCTGCAAAAGAACAAAAGAAGAGTCATCATCCAACCCTTTCCTCATTCATGAAATTGTTTGTATGAATCACATTACAAAGAGTAATTTCCGAAGTTGAAAAATCATCGCTTAAAAGCATATTGGACGACTCACTAAGATCATCATAAAGTGACAATCCAAAAAAGATTATCATAAGGTAACCATTAAAAAATGATTCCATAGTATTTCCAGAAAACAATTCATATAATTCATTTTGGGTTCACAACTTGATCATCAAGTATCAACTACTCAAAAAAAAAAAAAAAAAAGATCATCAAGTGATTGTTAATGATTGAAAAAAATGACCTTCCAATTCCTTTCTTTTAGAGGAATAATACAGTTAGTTGTTAGTGTAATCTGTTAGAGGACTGTTAGTAATCTGTTAGTATTCTTAGTTGGTTGGAATTTGTTAGAGTCGGTTATTGTTGATTATAGTAACGTGTTCTTGCAATTTAATTAGACTCTACATAATGAGAGATAGGCATACCGGCTGTTTGACAATTGTGGTTCCCACCACAATCTCAGTTATGAACAGCAAAAAGTTCTTACATGTTACAATAATAATAAAAAAATTTGCTACAGTAGAAAGTTCTCACATGTTATAGTAAAAGTGATTCCTACTATTGGTTTTCACCGCTCTTCCAAACACCCACATAAATAAAATGTGGTGAAGAGGATTACGACCTCACACACACAATTCATTCAATTTAATTCAGTCTGCTTTCCTTCTTCCTCTTCGAGCTATTTCTCTCTTTTCCAAGATCCGTCTAATTCGATTCAAACTCAATACTTTCCAAAAATAAATACTTATGTCGACCAAATCATCTTAAAAGAAGTTTGCTGAGATTTTAGGCAATAAAAAAATACTCGTCTTCTCGGCTCTTGGCCCCACCCCAGGTACCACTGGGACCCGCTAATCATTGGGAGATCCAGCCGTCCATTAAAACCATGCAAGGGTAATCCAGTAATTTCACTAACAGAAATGAACCACCCACCCAAATCAAAGCCAACCAAGCTCGCCCATCTCACCCTTCAATTCCCAAAGCTCTGCTCTGCTTTGCTTTTAGCTGCGACACTCGGAAGCACTCCCCAAGTCCAACCCCACCACCGTCACCCAATCTGAAATTACCAAAACACCCCTATCGGGTCACTGGACCCCACATGAATTAAAAAAAGGAAAAAAATGGAAAATCCGAAACTATTGTTGGGAAAATTACCATCAGCACCCTCGTCATCACTACTGACTCTTTTTCGGCCACATTTGTCGCTTTTTGGAGGACGACCCCATACGCGAAGGCCGAGAATCGGCGAGTGGAGAAAACCAAGCAGAACCAGAAGCAACCAGAGCAGTGGTAGCAGTATTAGTGGAGGTGTTGGTGAGAGTGTTACGGTAAGGGCAATGTGTTGGAAAATAATTTTCCATGTGGGCATGTAATTAAATGTGTTATTTAATGCTATCTTAAAGTAAAGCCTAAATTAAAGTGATATAATTAAGATAAAGTTAAAAGGCTTTATTGGGTATTAAAAATAATGTATGGGTTATTTTATAAATATTATATGTGTAAATACCAATTTGTAATTTTCAGATTTTATGATGGGTGAAACTGAAAATACACTAAAATAACAAAAGTTATTTATTCTGGTTATGGTCCCCAATTCAGACGTACGTTTTTATTCTTTCTGCTTCTCTGGAAATCCCATCTTCCTTGAAGTTTCATAAGGAGTACGTATTGGATTGGAAGACGATAACCCAAGTTTATTCAGTGATCATGAATCCAGGTACGCTTCCGCAATTTGGTATGTTTCTTCTCAATAATTTAACATGAACGAT
>CAMOHE010038579.1:0-11622 GCA_946598075.1 Artocarpus hirsutus | reverse complement strand
ATCACCGTTAGATGGACCTGTCCACTCGGATATGCAAGCGTAATTAGAATTACGTGAAGGAAAAATAAAGCAGAAATAAATAACACGCCAAATTTATAGTGGTTCACTCTGTTAATGAAGAGCTACGTCCATTGTAGTTCACTATCTCGTATTCTGTGTACAAAAAGCAGTATTACAAAGAAATTAGGATGAAAATAAACGGGCAGAGTTCTGTCTCCTTTTTTCTGTACGTCTTTTTGTCTATATTTCTCCCTATGTTCCTGTATATCCCCTTGAAGCCACCTCTCCGCCATATATATACTATGAAGTCGAAACGTGGTCTTTAACCGTCAGATGGGGTGGAGTAATGCTTCGCAGGTGAATGTTATAATGGGATACGTGTCGGTAGATAATTTGCTGCAGAATCCACTACTTCCGCATATTCCGGTCCTGTACTGAACGTGCGTTAAACGTTGGAACGTGCTATCTGTCGAACCGATACGAGTGATCCAGTCGATCGATTCGTCAAACGATCTGGACGAGTGGTACTCTAAATGAATCGATAATCGGTTTGGGAAGTCATGAACACTCGAATCGAATAATCGATTCGATCATCCGACCCGTTCGAATAGCTCGATCACTTGTTGGGCCAACAGGGCCCACGGTCAATTTGGGCCTGTCCGAATTATACCCCAACAAAAGTCTCCCATGCAATAATAATAAAAAATAAACTGTAGGTTAAAACTTTCATATATTATGGTTTTCAGTTTTAAAGATTCAGTTTAGTTATACTTCCCCACCACTCTTATATAAAATACAAAACAATATATTCAGGAAAAAAAAAAAAAAACAAAACAATATCAACTTTTACCTTCCGACCACAGTTTTGAATGCATATTTTTATTGGAAAAACGAAAATATGTGGCAGTCTTTAGCGCACACGGAGTTGATTTATGAGTATGTTTATATTATAATATGTATATGTTCGTAATGTATTATACTTAGGTCTCTGCGTTTCTAGTTCTTTATTTTTCTTTTGTTTCCATTTGGAGGATTCTATTATTTATCATGATCTGATGTTGTGAAAAGCAGCTTTGAAAATGCCAGGACTCATGGTATAATCAAGACATGTGGTCTACTTTTCATTTATGTATACCTACTTTTGTGTGTGTGTGTGTGTGTGTGTATTTTTTCTGGAAATGATACCTACGCTTAGGTAAGAAAATAAACCATAATATGCCTCCAATTGACGTGTTTCTTTAAGGAAATTAATTTACAGCTACAAATTTTATTGATGCCAAAGGTCCAGTGTCTCTGATGTAGTTGACACGGCAAGAACAATAAAGGGTGCTTTTGGTAAGTGAAAGTGTTGGGTAGGCCAACTTGTTGTGAGAAAATAAAATTGTGTTTTTTTTTTTTTTTTTGTTAGGGATTTTGGAGCTTGGTTGTTTGGATTCCAAGGGTCCACAAATGCAAATGATATCGCAAGGACAATGCAAACTTCAAGTGCAAGACCAGAATATTTTTTCCCCTTTTTCAAAAACATAAATACTGATTTATTATTTGTTTGTCTTTTCTATTTATATTCTTTTGCAAAGTTTTATAAAAAGAATGGAGCTCTAACAAATTAAAAAAAAATCGCTGCATACAAATATGGTTTTTTTTTTCCTTTTAAAGTTGAAAGTAGAGGATTGGAGCTCTACTTAGATTTGAAATTATAGTAGATTATGCCTGTAAATTAGAGATAATGCTTTAAATTAAAGTGAACCATAAACCCTAATATTATGTTGAACTTTGAACGATTGAGAATTATTGGTTTTTCAAAGCAAAAATCATTCACACAAAAAATTATTGTTTTTATTAACCAGGAAAGCAAGTTACTAAATAAATTAAAAAAAAAAAAGAGGGGGAGAAGGGAGGTGGGGCAGTTAGGGATGGTCACGTGAGATAAGTAAATGGGGAAGGATGGGAAATTAAAATTAAAATAAAAAAAAAAATCCAGTGATAGATCCCCATACCCAAAGTGAGGGGTCTGGTACGCACACTAACGCATGGGCTGAGGCTGAGGCTGAGGGATCCAACAACACATTGCAATTGCATTACCATTTTACATGTAATCTCCAGCACATGCGTCCACCGTGCAATCCTCTGCGTGGCCTCATCTGTAATTATATCCCAATTCCAAACCCATTCTCCAACCTCTCTCTTTCTCTCTCCTCCTAAACGAGTTACATTAGTCCGTGGATGTATACGTGGCATGATCTGGTGGTTGGTTCCGAACTATAAATAAACCTTTCCCACTACCACCGTAGGGTTAAGCCTTCTTCTAACCAAATATCATCTTCGGCAGGGACGAGAGATTCGCTTTGATTCAGTTACCGGCGGTCTCTAATTCGCTTGGTGCAGGTCGGGAACTGGTTCGCTTTGTTGTCGCCAGATGGCCTCTTCTGATTGGGTTGTCAGATGGCGAAATGGATCCCGCCTTGCATCAACTGAATCGGAGACCGCGGTGAAGGAGGTTCGTCTTCGTACGATCTATCTGCATTTTTTTATTTTCTTCCTCAGATCTCACCTTCCATGCCCCTTTTATTTATTTATTTATTTATGCATGTCATCTCGAATCCACCTCTTTTATTGAATTGTCGATTTGATCTTAGGAAAACATTCATTGTGATTTGTGATTCATGATGAAGGCGAAACTATTTAATCTAAAGGTTCTTGCTTTTGGTTTTACTTCAATTAGTCTGATTTCTGATTTTTAGACTTGGACCCAAACTTTATATCTTTTGGCTTTGGATTTTACGCGACAACAGAAAAGAAACGGAAAAATTAGGTCGGAACATTTTTATTTAATTTCAATTTGCAAGATCTGGAAAGCTTCTAGTCCCTTGAGTTTATATTCTATCGAATTAGTTGAAGAGGAGAGAAATTATTATTGGTTATTTGTTATATTGTATTATCTATGTATCTCCGATCTCAAACAGCATTAACGTTATTATGATTCCAAATGTTAGTCTTCGAATGGAATATATGGTTGTCTTTTCTTTTCTTGTTAAGAAATGATAGACTTCTTGTTGATTGATATTCTTTCTTATTATTATTTTTTATTTATAATCCCCTCTTTTTTTTCCTATTTTTTTTTGGGTTCCAAATGAAAATATGTGGTGGTGACTTAATTCTTTTCTGCCCTTCAAATATTCCATCTGAAATTAGATGTTATTCCCTGGATTTGGTCATTGTGTGTCTATTTTATTGCTTCCACTAGCGAAGAAAGTCTCCTTTTTAACTTATGGTCGATGAACTATTATTCTCAATCAAGCTGGAAAGAATGATCTTAGATTAGATTGCTTGCAAGGAATATATTCGGATCCTGATTTATTTATTTTTTTGTTCCATATTTATACCACTTGTTTATTTATTTATATCTTGTTCCTTGATGTCAAGACGCACCTTTTCTTCTTCGTTCCATTCATAACATTCTCAGCTTTTTGGTGTAAAATCCTTGTTAGCTATTTGATTCTTTGCAGGAACATTGAACCTATTTGGTTATGGGGTAATACAAATAAGAATTTTTTTTTCTTCACATGGCTTACAAATTATATGCGGTTAAGTAAATTGTTTGATAGAAAGTAGAGATTGATAAGTTGGAGCATGAGGGCGATGAGCATCAGTTGATCCCATTCTGTAAACTACATTTGATATGAGAAGCCGAGGAGGCCGGGGCGGACCAATCCGATAAATCGCATTTTGAGGAACTCTCTGGTTCATTCTCTACTTGAGCATTTTTACAGGGAGCACTGCAATTCACGACACAGTAAAGAAAGCTGCCATATTGTAATAACTAACAAGATGTATAAGAAATGAGTTTGGTTTTATTGTGGCAGACTCTGTGTTTTATGTGGTGATTGCCAAAGATTTTCTTTTCTTTTCTCTTTTCCCAAAAAGAGAAGAAGGGAGATGTTGGAAATGGTTAGTTATTTGGTGGTGTAATGGAAGGGCATAGTCTTATAAATAGCATATTCAGTTGCAGTTGCAGGAAGGCAGTGGGAATTTGAGTGTTTTTTTTTTTTTTGGTGTTGTAATTCGTTGTGATGAGCTTTCAGTCCAATTTGTAGCGTGCGACAGAAGCCTATAATCTGTTATTTAGCTTATTTTGGCTACTTGACATTGATGTTCGCTTCTGCAAATGTAAAATAATATTGAAATGAGAAAGAGATGGTTGGTATGTGAAAATCTGGTTATTTAATTTGTATGCCGAGCAGTCGGTCACTTATTTTTATTTTTATTTTTTGAAGCTGGTAATTTCCGCCATTCTTGACAAGGGTGGTAGTGGATTATAAATTTTTCCACTAGCGCATAACCTCCTTTTTTTAACAAAAAATCTGGTCTTAAAGTCAATTCTTCTAGCACGGGGTGTGTCGGTTGTCAATGAATGAATATTTTCGTCGCTTCTCATCCAGATATTCTACTTTGGCACGGATTGTCAAATGCAATGTTTGTCTTTTTAATCGGAAGAAATGAAGGCTTTTGGAATTTGGAAAATGAGGTTCTATGATAGCGTCTAAAGACCTTTCCCTGGCTTTAAAAGTCAAAAGATGTTGGGTTTGTAATTGTATCTCCAGACAGAGAGTACTCGTGCTCTTGTCTTCTTCAGATAATAGTCTTAACCAAGCAAATTTGGCTTCAAGCATTGCTGCTTTCGGAGGATAAAAATGGATTTGCATACAGGTATCGGCTTCTGTAGTATGATCAGAGATAAACTCGGGCCTTTCTGCTACAGACGTGCGTTTGGCTTCATTGAAGATTAAATGGCATTAAGAATAATTAGCTACCATGAGCAAAGTAGGTCAAACAAAAAGATGATAAAACGTGGTACGCCAAGGCTTTAAAAACTTTTTAAGTAAATGAGACACATGAGAGGGAATCTCAATTTAATTCACTTGAACTTCCAAATATACCTCCACTCAGATACCCCTCCCTGGCAACCTAAACACCCATTCTTTCTATTCTCTCTCTCAATCTTTCTCTCTCCTCTCTTTCTCCTCAGGACTACTGCGTCGCTGTTCATATATTTGAGATCGATGGAGGTGAAGAGCTTCTCAATGATGATACAACAATACCGCTTGATTTGGAACCAACGATGGCTACTTTGAGCCATGCATATTTCTCTCTAGACGAGAACTATTCTCTCTCTTGAAACCACGGTTGGATTATTATTGAATGAAAATGACTGTGAAGTGAAGCTAGGTTTTGAAGGTTGTGCAAAAAATAATTACATAGTTGTGGTCTAAAATTTAATACAGTGCAAATTTTGATTCAACACTGAATGTGTCGAGGATAGAGAAAGCCGTTCTATTATTAAATAATATTTTTAAATATGTTATTTACTAGCAAATGTCTCCTAAATTGGCCTATTTATTAAAATTTTCTAATTAATTTGAGTTTTTCTAACGCCAAAAAAAGAATTTGTTTCTAGAGCATCAATTCCAATAGGCTGCGCCTTTGTTTTCTACATTCTTACCTCGAATCTTGAAGAGTTGAATCAAGTTATCTTTCCTTTGTAAAACCAACATCCGCCAAATCAAAGAGGTTTGAGTTTAAATGAGATATGCCTCTGTACAAACCCTAACACCCATTCTTCTTCTTCCTCTCTCTCTAAATTTTTCTCCTTCCTCCTTTCTTTCTTCTCAAGACTATGGCGTTTTTGTTCATCTTTGACTCTAGTATTTGGAAAAATTTGTTGTCGAAATTGAGATTGATGATGGAGATGAGCTTCTTAGCGATAATTCATGAAAGCTGCTTGATTTGAACTCAAAGATGGTTAGTTCAAACCATGCAGAGTTCTTATAGATGAGGACTTCTTGTATCCTTTTTTATTCTCTCTCTTGAAACTATGGTTAGATTACTATTGAATAACATTGATTATAAAGTGACCTAATCTCAGAAGATTGTGGAAAAATAATTAAAAGTCGTGTTTCAAAATTCAATAATGTTGTATTATGATTCATTATTGAAGATGCCGAAGATAGAGAAAGAGCAAGGAGGGAAGGATGAGAGAGTGTTGGACTATTTTAGAAGATAGAATCCCTAATTGGCCTATTATTTAATAATCTTTGTAAATATGATATTTACTCACTAACGTCTCCAATTTTGGCATTTTTGTCACAATTTCCTAATTAACTTTATTTCTCATGATGCCAAAAAAGAAGTACAAATATGATTTTAATCCTTAATTCCAACAAGTTGCACCTTTGCTTTCTAGATTCTTAGTGGGATTTGAAATGGTAAAAGACTTGAATCAAGTTGTCTTTCCTTATAGGACTTGCATCCACCGAATCAAGGAGGTTTGAATTTAAACGAATGCCTCAAAATTCCTGGAATAAAAGGTGTTGCAGAGTATTCATCGAAAAGCGTTCTTCATAGGGCGGTCGATACAACTACTTAGAGGAATGGTTGATATTGATCCCCAGCTAGTGTAGTCAACACAAGCATACTTCCTATAGAGAGTAGTTCTTACGGGAATATCTTGAGAGATTTTACGGGGTACTCAATTATCGACTTCTAAGTGGGTGTTTGAAAGAGTGGTGGGAACCACTTTTACTGTAGCATGTGAAAACTTTTTATTGTAGCAAATTTTTTTATTGTTACTGTAGCACGTGAGAACTTTTTACTGTTCATAATTGAGATTGTGGTGGGAACCACAAATGCCAAACACCACCTAAAGTTAGTAGTCAAAATGCATTGATCCTAAGGTGATAAATTGTCTTCTTCATGGGTTTTTCCTAATTTTTTGCATTTCTATTTGAGAAGTCATTTCACTTGTATTTTTTGAGCAAATCTCATGTAGGTCTCCTTGACGAGTTGCCTTGAGAGGTTGATTCGTCTACTTATAGTCATCTTGCCAAGGGATGTCCCAGGGGTCTCTTAAAGCTAATTTGGTTGCCAGTGTCCGTCCAAGTTGACACCTATAAAATTAGATGTAAACAACAATTATCCTAAAAAGAAATATGATTCTGTTATGAATTTTATGATAAAGCATATGGATTAAAAGTAAAGCCACAATGCCACGCATATTACTTTTCAATAATTAGTGTGAGTTATTTAATTTTTTTAACTAATTCAAATAGACAAACAACCATCTTTTATTTCTCTCTTTTTCTTTCACTTTTGTCCATCATAATATTTTTATGGTATAATAAGCTTTAAGCATATATGACATTTAAAAAAAGTAAAATTTAATGAAATTTTCCCTTTTCGTTAGGCAATTATTTGATTTTCTTTATTTTTTTTATGTTTGTTAATTGTCCCTTTTAATTATTTTTGTAAATAATAATAATAATAATAATAACAATAATAACAGGGTGCCTTCTCCCTTAACAAAACGATGGGTGTCTTTAACTGAAATTATAGTAAGTAATACTTATTAAGAGCCAGCTTTGAAAATAAGGTTGATGAGACAATTGGTTCAATTATATTTATTAAATTAAAATATGACTCTAATTTGTAAAAATTTTATAAATCTCTCATAATAATATCATTAAAATTATTTATATGTAATTACATAGTACAATATGTAATATCATTAATATAATTGCTATATCATTAAGAACATTTTTAAGATATTTTAAATATTGTGTTAGATTTTAATTTCATAACAATAATTTGTACACGTATTGTAATTTTTTTTTGAAAATATTCATAGTAAACAATAATAATAAAAATTATTGATAATATTTTAATTATCTATTTAATATGAGCAAAATAATTTTTTTTTACTATTATTTATTAATTACTACAATTTTTTTTCAAAATCTTCGACCTTTTCTCTTGGAATCCCTAATTCTAAACCTGATAATTTGGTCAAGCAAATTACAAGTTGGGGCAGACAGTAGCGAGGAGGGTAGGTTACGGGGTTTCGGGTTGAACGTCTCTCTTTGTGAGTGGAATTAGTTTAGGTAGAGGTGGATCAAGCTCCTTGGTGCATCGTCCATTGCCGAAATGGCTCCGCCTCTGCAAGCGCTTCTTATACAGAAGCTTCTCAGCACAAACGCCCACATTGGCCGACGAGTTGTTGGTCAACACATGAAGCCTCTTACTTTTGGTCTTCGCAACAACGACATCTCCATCATCGACTCCGACAAAACTCTGGTTTCCCTTCGCAACGCCACTTCCTTCATTTCTTCTCTCGCTCGCCAGAATGCCCGTTTCATGTTCATCAACACCAATCCACTTTTCGATGAGATTGTCGATCTCATGACTCAGAAGATTGGCTGTTACTCTCCTTCCGTGGCTTCTCTCTGGCGCACTGGCGGCTTTCTTACCAACAGCTGCAGCCCCAAGAAATTCCGTTCTCGACACAAACGCCTCTGCTTTGCTCCTCCTCAGCCTCCTGATTGTCTTGTTGTTTTCGATTCCGAGAGGAAATCTTCTGTTATCCTCGAAGCTTCTCGTTTGGGAATTCCCATTGTTTCTCTCGTCGATCCATCTCTTCCTTTGGACTATTACAACAAGATCACTTATCCCATTCCTGCTAATGATTCTGTTCACTTGGTTTATCTTTTCTGCAATCTCATTACCAAGACCTTCCTTCTCGCCCAGGTACCGTTTGATGTTTTGCCCAAGTGAGATTATTGACTGTTCTTGGCTCATGTTTTGTCCTGCACAAGTTATGTATTGCTTGTTTAATGGTGTTATGTTACAATGGCAGGGTAATGAGCCCCACAACAACAAGGAATGCTGATCCTTCTTCTTGACGGTTACTTGTCAGAAAGAAACAGTTATTTGTATGCTGATATTTGCTTTTGTTTCTGTGTTTTCCTTTTGCTCCTGTGGGGTTCAAGCAACTAAGGAATAGAGTTGTTTGCTGCCTTTCATTCCTGTTCATTTCTGGCTGTGCACTATTTTTGCAAGAGTCTTTTAGTTTCAATGTCGAAATAATGAAATACGTTTAAGTGAGGTGATCTGATTAAAGTACCATAAAATTCTTATTGAGAAAGCATCTCCATGTTTCTTTTATAAAAAAAGGAATGACAAGTTCAAAACTTTCTTGTGGAAGGGATTAGGGGCTCGTATTCTTATGGCAGAAGAGAGTATTATGCTGCCATTTTGGGGTACCAAAATGCACTTATCAGGATCCTGGTTCAAGATTTATGATGTCTCTAGATTTACAAAGGTGGGAATTTGCTGGTTTGTGGAAGCCAATTCTCCTGTTCATAAAATGCTTGTGAAGACTTTTTCTTTTCTTTTCTATTCTTTTCAACATGGAACATTTTGGTTGTGGGCTTGAGGTGGGTGCTTCACCTTATTCATGTAATGACCTGCACCCCCACTTGCTACGAAATTCTCAATTTTGAATCCAAGCCTTTTTACGTTTTGGCTCCACCGAAAAAGATCTCATTCATTGGGTGCTTGATGTATTGACATCTGAATTGTCACCTACAACCTATTCAAGTTCACGTACGACTATACAACTTACCTTTCTTGCCTTACCCCATCTGAACCCGCCACTCATTTGGTTGAGGTGGGTTCACCTTAAGGCATTGACCACTGTATGGATCATCAAGCTAGCATTAACTTGGCACTTATTTGGCCAGTCTTTCCGTGTAGTTGCATGCCAACACTTGGTGCTTGACTTGTGTTTGCGATCATTTTTGAGAATAAGTTACTATTTTCGGCCCTTATTGTCATTTACGATTAGCATGATGGAAGGCTAAAGCCGTATATTACATTGATACATATGGTGATGTATGTTTGGCTTAATGGTTGGCAATTCCAATCTTGTACACTTTTTGAGAAATACAAAAAATAAGAGAAGGCAAAGAGTTATGAACTATTACGAAAAAAGAAAAAAGAAAAGAAATCAAACCATGTGCAAAGAGTAAGGCCAAAACTAAACGTGTCAGACACACAGGACGGAGTGAGAGAAAGCATGAGAGTTGGTTAAACACAAAAATGCCTGCTTCCAAGCTTCTTCCATTCCCCAAGGACAAGGATCGGATGTCAGGAACCGGAATGTTGTACCTCTACCAAATTATTGTTATTAGAGCATTCCTATTTTACCCTGGGCGTTGCTTATAAAACAGTAAATTTTAGTTTAAAAATTACACTACAAACTAAATAATGACCCACACATTAGTAAATAGTAAGGTTTTCAACCTATGGGATAAAAAAAACATTATTATTATTATTATTATTATCTCCATGAGAAAGAACCGCGACAACACGTTGTGGAGTGGAAGTGTGGGGGTAACATGGAATTGGAGTCTTGCGCCTTTTCAGTAGAGAAAGATTGTAGAGAAAGTCTTGCACCTTTTCAACCTCTGCTACATGTTATATGCTCTAAATTGATAGGAGTTCTTTATTGATTATAGAGATTTTATCAAAATGAGCCTTACATGTACTCCATTATTAGTGTACCAAGGAAGCTTCTTTTTATCAGGTCTCAGTACAAGTTTTTCTCCTTGTGCTTCACTAAATTTTAGCGATCGAGCTAGATGAGATTGAGGGTTTCATCCTATATAACTAGGGGTCTTATGTATTGTTATCATCATTGTAATGAAATATTGTCCCGTTTAAAAAAAAAAAACGAACATTGTGCTAAGAGCTTGTTTGACATGTTTGGATGGACCATAAAAAAGTTCTTTTGGCTTTTATAAGTACTTTTGGGAGAAGAAAGCTATTTGGTTTGCGACAAAAGTGTTTATAAAAAGTTTTTTTATTTACATTTTTGACTTATATTTTAAAATAATAAATTGAGAATTCATTTATATCGTTGAATTATACTATTTTTTTTACCAATAAGAGCTTTTGACTTATTTAATTAAACATGCTCACAAGCTTTTCTTAGATAAAAAATTCATTTATTCATACATTATCTAAACACTAATTAAAAAACCTTAGTTTATGCTTATATTTTTTTCCTATTTAAAATTAAAAGTTAAATAAAAAGCACAAGCCATTCTAAACAAGGCCAAATTGCATATTGCCAAAATTATGAACAGCATTGGCGTATGTACCATACTGCATTTTCCCAACATTATGAATAGCGATGGTGCATGTAATGTAATAATTGATTTTGATTAGAAGGAGCGGGCAGACAAAGGTAAATATAAAAGGCGCAGGGTTCCAAGTGGAAGCTCCACATCCATAGTTTGCCTTTGCAAAGACTTGAAACAAAACAATGGAAATCACATAATTACCAAACGACGAACAAAATGTATATAAAAAATTGGGAAAGGCAAGTGACGAGACATCGGACAAAACCCCTCTGTAACCGCGCCTTTCTTGGTCCCATGATAGGTCTCCCTATTGCCCTACACTACTACTAAATTTAAAATCTCGTTTCTCTTCCATTTTAATCCCCATACAATAACAAATTATCTTCATCTTCTTTTTTTTTTTTTTCTTTCTCACTTAGTGGGAAACTCTCTTCTTAGTCCTTCCTATTGACCAATTATCATTTGTGCTGCCGCACTGTTTGTTACAACTTTTTTTTTTTCTTTTTTAAACATAGCTATGTTTTGCTGTCATACTTGCTTAAATGGTTACTGGTTAAGTAAAGCTTTTAGATTCTGGGGAACTAAATTATAAATGGACTCTGAATTTAGGGTTATGAGAGAGCAAGGCCAATCACGATGCTAAAAA
>CAMOHE010038578.1:0-14099 GCA_946598075.1 Artocarpus hirsutus | reverse complement strand
TTTTATTTAAATTCGCAATTGATTATTTATTTGTTGATCGTACCAGTATATTTTTATATGTTTATTTAATTTACGTAATTTCTTTTAAAATTGAATAATTTTCTAAATGTAGTCCTACTGAGCCCTTCGCTCACATTTTTTATCTGTTTTAAAATCTTAACCCTAGGTGGATATCAGCATAGGTTTGGAGAAGAGTCCGCCGACCGGACTTACGATCAGTAGAAGTATTGGGTAGGCTAATTTATCATTCAAGGCATGTAAGACTTAAACTTCTCTTTTATTCTGGACTGTGGTTGTATCATAATATTGTCAGTACCATATGTGTGTGCACAATATGTGGGCTAGTGGGACTCATACGCGTTCCACCCCATATTTAATTATTTTAATGTTATTTCTATTTGTTTAATTATTATGATGATTCATTTATTTCTTTAACTTATTTATTCAAACGATTTTAAAATTATCACCTTTTTATTTATAAATTTCCTTCTAAAACCTTATTTTTAACTAAATCTTTACCCAATTCATTTAAATAAACCACCACGTCACCTCCCGTACTCCGGGGCGTGACAGTTTGACATTTGTGGGTTGCACTGCCATCTCTCTCTCTAGGACCAAAGTTCGGCGGTGCCTTTTGGTTGGCCGCCAGGCCTATGACCTATGAGAGGCAGTGGACAAGTGGGTTGTGGCTAGGAAGGGAGGTAATACTGGGCATTAGGGATTGCAGTGTGTAGGTCAAGTGGCGTGAAGGCTAGAGAAAATCAGTACAAGCGAGGTTAGGGTGAGGGAGTTGTAGTTGGTTGTAGCAAATCTATAGGTTGATGTGACCAAGGAGGGTCGTGGGTGGACGGTCTAGGTGAAGGCTAAGGGTGTTGAGGTAGGGGCGAACTTTGGTATGGTAGAACGATGGGAAAGCAGATGGAGTTTTGAATTCAACCTTACCGCTCAAGATCTAAGATATGGAAGGGTAGGATCGTCGAAGTTTTGGCTGGACCACATATCACCAAGAGCGGTGTCAGGATGCGATGATACCTCCTTGAGACTTTGATGTCTCCTCATGCCAGGAGGGAAAAGGCTTATAAGTCTCTTTAGGGGAGGTGCTTTGATTGTCCCTGGGTGGCCTTATAGGATGGCCCTTGAGGCCATGCTGCCTTGCTTCATAGATGTCTAGGGCATGGAAATGCGGTCTCAATGAGGAAATTTGCTAGGTGTATGGCTTTCCATCCTTTACGATATGTGATGAGCTGAGTGAGCCACCCGTGGGCTTTCTTGCAAGCGTATGGGTGACCATAAGGGTGCCATTTGTCTCCACAAGTCAAGATATCTTGTGGACAATATCGACAAGGGTTGATATTGTGTGGGCCTAATGGCCAAGAGGTTGGCATATATGCTTTCAGTCCGCATGCGGTTTCCCCACCGTGGGGTGTATGGCAAGCCAAGCTAGGGCCCTGTGGCGCAACACATGCACCCTAGTCGCTTAACATGAGTTGGTTAAGATATGGCCACACTGATGGGACTTGATGGTCAATAAGACACAAAGGGGACAATGTGGGTGGCCTAGTGTTGGGTTACGAAGTCAGATAAGAGTTGCTTGGGGCCATGTTCATAGGTTTAGGCATGTTGGCTTGGGAACTTAGTCTAGGTGCTTGGTGAACCCTTAAGATCTTGGTGCACAAGAGTTGTGTCTACGATTAGGATAGGTCAAACAGATGATATGCTAGTTGGTCTTGAGCCATGAAATCACAAGTACTACTAAGTGACAAAAGCTCTTGGGCCAACAGCCATATGACAGGCATCAAGGGAACAGGGCTATTAGTGGAAGAGTGTTCGAGGTACAGGGCCTCAGTATGTGGAAGTAGCCATGATGCTTGTATGCGAGACTTAGTGGTGATCGAAGTTTGTAGGCATGAAATGAGATGCGTGCACGCAAAAGTGCATATGCATGCTGGAAGGCTTTATTGTTGGGAAAGGCCTTGACTCAAGAAGTTTTGACACTACATAGTCATATTCCACACACTAAAAATCCCAAACCATGACAAGCAGGGATAGATAGTCGAGGCAATGGACTCTCTTTTGTTAGGATATTATCTCCATTCTTTAGTTTTATCTGGGTTTTGTTTTTGTTTTTATTTTTAGTGTTTAATAAAAGCAGGTGCTCTTCCCATTTCTAGTCTTTGGTTTTATTCCACATTCATTAATTAGCAATATTGTATGTGATGATTGACTGCTAGCTCTGAATCTACATCAGGTTGTATATGCCCTTACTATGGTATATATATTTGGTTTTAGTCGATTGATTCTATCCAATGATAGTAGCGATTTCTTGCAACGAGTATTTGATGAGCTCTATATCAGGTGTTGAGTGGGCCTTTTCCCTCTCGGTATCGATGTCATCTTTTGTACTTGCGCTTTAGTTATGTTTTATAGGTGGATCCACTCTAATCCGCTAATCCAGGTTCGATTGTGCCTACAATGAGTGGTCATATGCAACTTTTTTTTGTCCTATTTCTAGTTGAATGAAGTTTCATTTACATAAAAAAGTGGAAAACCGAAAAAGATCAATTAATAAGATATATAGATAGTTATGAAAAAATTAAATTTTCCTTCAACTCTACTTCGCAAGTCCTATAAAGTCTTCGAACTGGACTTAAAAAGGCTAAAATTAATTAATTTTCGAACTGGACTTTCTGCAATATCCCTTATATAGAGAGGTAGAGGCTGTTTTCAATCTACAATATAATTAATCGAGGGATTTATGTCTAAAAATAGAAAAGAACAATAGATAAATAAATAAGAGAGAGAGAGAGAGAGAGAGATAGACAGAAATAAGAAAAAAAAAACAATCCAAATTGGTATTATATATTTCTAATACATATCGTTTGAGGTGGTAACTTGACAATGATTTTTGTAACACTCTAAAATTAATTAGATCTTATTAATGTATAGAATGGTAAATTAGTGTGCCATAATGAATATTTTAAACTTAATTTGATCACTTTGTGAAATTTCTAAACTTATGATACTTTTAACTATTTTGAATAATTTTTAATTACTCTTGATTAAATTTTAATTGTTATTTTAGATTTTTAATAAAATGATTTGTTAAATACGAAGTAGCTTTTATTTAAAAACAATGTGTTGTTGCACACGGTTTTGTGCAACTAATTTTATCTCTCTTCCTCTATTTATTTCACCTCACTCTCTCTCTTTCACTCATTTTCTCTCTCCTCTCTCTCTTTCGACCGTGTCTCTCTCTCACTCTCCCTCACGGTTTCTCTCATTCTCTCTCTATCTCTCTCAAAAATTTTGAACCAAAATTTGGTTTCAAGCTTCAGGTTGGTGGATTGGAGGCTCGGGAACACGATTGAGCAACCATAGACTCGATTTAAAGCTTTGATTTGAGGTTAGTTTCAAATTTTTTAAACTTTTTCAAATTTTCAAATTTTCTTGCATTTTGAAATCTAAGCATTTCTAAGCTTAGAAAACCTTCAATCTAGGTTAGATGAACTTAAATTAACTACAATATAAACTTTGTTTCATCAAAAACAGATTTGAATCAAGATTTTTCATTTTTCTCTAATTTTTCTCATTTTTGGATTTTTTAAAAAATCTTGTTTAAAACTTGTTTTAATGCATTGAAAAGTGATCTACTATGTTTTTCTATCAATTATGAGTATTACCCATGCCTGAGAATTGAGAAAATAGGTTAGAATTGAAGATTTGGGCTTGAGGAGGCCGAAATCTGTGCTTGAAAAATTCTAGAATTTTTCTAGATCGGCAGGCCGAACTTCGTGTTTGGTAGGCCGGATTCATCCGATCGGCAGGCCGAACCTGGAAAAGTTCGGTCGATCGGACTTGGACCTCCTGTAGGCTGAACTGCATAGTTCGGCTGGTCGAACTAGGGCGACCGGTAGGCTGACCGGATATGATAAAATTTTGTGATTTTTCACCTTTTTCACTATTTTGAATCCCGATTGAAATTTTAACTTTATAAAATTATTTTATAAACATAAATGGCACACTAGGATACCATGAGATGATTTAAATACATATGATATCTCACGCTAAATAATAATAGATCTATTTTGTATTTAAGGTTGTGCGTGGATCCGCGGAGCTAACGTATAGCAGACAGGGATTATAGTGTGGGATATCGACACGAGTATTGAGGTAGGACTTCTACCCCTTCTTTGGTAGCCAGTTTTAAATGTTTCGGCTTCAAATGAAATTTTAACGAAAATATTTTTAATGGTTGATTGAAAAAGGATTTTATTGATTGTTTTCTAAAACAATAGATCAAGGTGCTTTCATAATAAACCTCATAATGAATGTGAATGATCATATTTGTTAAAAAGAGATTTTAATAATCATGAAAAGGTATATGTATATATATATTTTAGGGCATGATGCCATATCAAAGATTGGGTCGTGTAGTGCGCGACCTTGGGGGCAGGTCCTAAAACCCAGCTAGGCCACTACGGTGGTGAATTACATATGGTTTGCCTAGGAAAAAAAATGTTATTCTTTCTGGTCGACCTATAAAATTATTTTGGTAAGAAAGGTCTTTATTGGATTCTTACTTCTGCATTTATTTAATTGATTCATTATTTATTCATTTATTTGCTTATTTGTCTGTTACTCATTTAAGTTCATTTTCTAAATGTTTATTTGATTAATGAAACTTCCTTTTAAAGAATTAAATGTTTTAAATAAATAGTCCTACGGAGCCTTTCGCTCACGTTTTATTTGTTTTAAAATCTTACCCCATAGGTGGATATCAGCTTAGGATTGGATAAGAGTCCGCTGTCTGGACTTGCGACCAGTAGAAGATTTTGGTAGGTTGTAGTACAACAATTCAAGGCATGTATAATTCTTACTTCCTTTTTTATTTTGGACTATGGTTCTATTGTAATATTGTCAGTACTGTATGTGTGCACAAGATGTGGGCCAATAGGACCCATTCCTGCCTCACCTTATATTTTTTTATTATTATTTTTATTATTCCTTATTGTTTATTTTATTATTTCATTTGCTCGAATATTATAACTGCTTGTTTTAAATAAATAATTTAAAAAAAAAATCACATTTTCACTAATAAAATTGATTCTAAAACCCAATTTTTAACTAAGTCCTTATTAAATTAACTTAATTAATTAACCACGTCACCTCCCGTACCCTGGGGCGTGACAGATTGGTATCAGAGCTCAAGGTCATGAACCTTTAGAATTGTGCACATATAGGTACGGCAATAAAATACCATTGACAATCTAAATTTTGTTTTCAAAAGTGAGAGAATGGCACCTAGACGTTGCTCGACAGCTGATGCCGAGTTTGGAAATGATGAGGGCATGATGGAGGCTATGTTTGCTGCATTCCGGCAGATGGCAGCTAAGGCAAGACCTGACGATTCCGAGACTAGTTGCCGGCATTCGTACTTTAAGAAATTTCGACGTGCATCTGTACCAACTTTCAACAAAAATGGGAACCCACAGGTGGCAGAGTCTTGGTTAGATTCGATCGTAAAGCATCTGGATACCCTTGGCCTGCCAGCGGAGTATCGCGTGGCGTTCACGGCATATAAGTTTGAGGGTGGTGCTAATACTTGGTGGAAGCAAGCTAAACACCCGGAGAACAATGGTAACATCAGTTGGGATAGGTTCGAGGAGAATGATTACGCACAGTACTGTGAGAATCGAGCCAAGATGTCAGGAGGACCACAAAGGAGCGCCAGGAGGAGCGTCAGTAGTCGACCAACTCTGGGACAGAACAAGCAGGGTGGCGTGAACAGTGGCAGCAGCAGCTCATCTAGTAGCGAGCGTAGCAGCAACCCCTATAGCTTCCATTGCCATTATTGCCAGCAGCCGGGACACATCAAGAGGAATTGCCCCATCATTAATGCTCGCCTAGGATTTTAGACCAGAGAAAGAGCTAGTCGTCAGCTCCAACTTCAGACTCTACCTCAGCCACAGCAGTACCCTCAGCTTCCATTCCATCAGTTCTCTCCTCAACAACTGCCATATTCAGTGCAAGGACATCAATAGCAGAATCTTCAGTGTAACGTCCCTCAGTATCAAGCGCCAAGTATAGCCAGTGTGTAGTCGCCATCATCGCAGCAGTATCGTCCAACAAACCCAGGACCTAGCAGTGTTGGTAGAGAAAAAAGGAAAAGCTCCAGTACAGGTTCACATGATGACATCAGGGAGTTCAGATGTCCAGACCAGTAACGCGATTGTTGACGGTACGATCATAGTTTCTCAGTCTTTAGTACACGTGTTATTTGATACTGGTGCCATTCATTCTCTCATTTTGAGCTCTTTTGTACATGCCTTGGGATTAGAGATAGAAGAGTCTGATGAACCCTTAGTTATAGCTTCACCCTTGGGGCGGGTGTGTATGAATAGTGTCTATAAAGCTTGTAAAATAAGGGTTGAGGATGAGATTTTGAAAAGTGATTTGATTGTAATCCCCATGAGATCCTATGATGTAATCTTAGGAATGGATTGGCTGTCTAGATACAGTGCAGTGGTAGATTGCCAACTTAGAAAAGTAATCCTAGTATCCGATAAAGGGACGGTGTCACTCACCAGGATGGTGGTGATCGATTGATGAGTGAGCGTCTTGTAAGAGTGTGTCTTGGAGGGCAAAAGAATGCAGCTTGCTATGCCTTTCTCATGAATTTAGAAGGAGAGCCCAGTGTTTCAAGAGGACGTACAGTGATTCTAGTGGTAGATGAATTTGAAGATGTCTTCCCCGACGAGCTACTAGGATTACCACTGCATCGGGAAATCAAGTTTGGTATTGAATTGTTTTCAAAAATAGCACCGATTTCTATAGCACCTTACTGGATGGCGTCGGCAGAGATGAAAGAACTCAAGAAACAACTTCAGGAGCTTGCTAATAAGGGATACATACAGAATAGTACATCACCGTGGGGAGCACCAGTTTTGTTTGCAAAGAAGCATGATGGGACCCTTAGGTTATGTATAGATTATCGGTAGTTGAATCGAGTCACAGTGAAGAACAAGTATCCTCTACCCAGGATCGAAGAGTTATTTGATCAGTTGGGAGGCTCGCGGTACTTCTCGAAGATAGACTTGAGGTCAGGATGTCATCAACTCAGGATTAAGGAAGAGGACATTCTTAAGACAGCTTTTAGGACTCGGTATGGACATTTTGAATTTTTGGTGATGTCGTTTGGATTGACGAACGTTCCGGCAACCTTCATGGATTTGATGTACATGATATTCAACCCTTACTTGGATCAGTTTGTGATCGTGTTCATCGACGACATCTCGGTTTATTCTAAGACATGGGAGGAGCATGAGTAGCATCTCAGGATCGTGCTTTAGACTCTGCGAGAACATCAGTTGTATGTCAAGAAGGAAAAGTGTGAGTTCTGGTTAACAGAGGTCAAATTTCTGGGTCATGTCATCTCCGAGCATGGTATCTCAGTGGATTTGTCTCAGATAGAAGCCATAGTGGATTGGGAACGACCAAGGAATGTGGCAGAAATTCATAGTTTCTTGGGACTTGCAGGATATTATAAGAAATTTGTGAAAGATTTTTTGAAGATAGCAGCACCGTTGACGAGATTAATTAGGAAGAATGTCAAGTTTGAGTGGAATGAGGAATGTGAGTTTGCTTTTCAAGAGTTGAAGAATCGGTTGACTTTGGCACCAATGTTAATCATTCCTAGTAACGATGAGTCGTATGAGGTTTACACAGATGCTTTAAGATGTGGACTTGGGTGTGTGTTGATGCAGCATAGATGTGTGGTAGCGTATGGATCGAGACAGTTACGACCTCACGAGCAAAACTACCCTACTCATGATTTTGAGCTCGCAGCAGTGATTCATGCGTTGAAGATCTAGAGATTTTATTTGTATGGAGCGACATTTTAGGTTTTCTTGCCATAAGAGTTTGAGGTATCTGTTTACCTAGAGGGATTTGAACTTGAGGCAGCGAAGATGAATGGAATACATGGAGGATTATGATTTCGCACTACAGCATCATCCCAAAAAAGCCAACATTGTTGTAGATGCGCTTAGCCGGAAGTCTTCAGGGGTACTTGCATGTTTGGCTCTTGAAGATTGGAAAGGGGATGCAACAGTAAGTGAGTTCAGGCTACAGTGTCATGAAGACTACGAACACATTTTGGTGTACCACATGGAGACGACGCTAGCTCTTATTCAGATGGTGAAGCATAACCAGTGTCAAGACTAGCATCTTTAGGGAATCTGGACGTGAATTTAGAACAGAGAGCAGTTCGAAGAATGGAGGATACATGCGGATGGATCGTTGTATTTCAGGAAGCGTCTACGGTCTCAGCTATTGCAGAAGTGACGAAGGCCGTAATGGACGAAGCTCACAAGTCTTAGTTCGTCGTTCATCCAGGGAGTACAAAGATGTGTCATGACTTGAAGAGGCACTATTGGTGGAGAGGCATAAAGAAGGACGTTCGAGAATACATGGCCAAGTGTGCAACTTGTCTTTAGGTAAAAGCCGAGCATCAGAAGCCAGCAGGTCAGCTTCAGCCACTTCCTATTCCAGGGTGAAAATGGGAGCACGTGACGATGGATTTTCTTACCGGATTGCCGAGGACAGAACAACGGCATGATGCGATTTGGGTCGTGGTCGACAGGTTAACGAAGTTAGTTCATTTCATTTCGTTTAGATCGACGTGTTTGAGGAGGATTCTTAGGGAGTTGTATCTGTAGAACATAGTAAGGTTGCATGGAGTTCCTCTGTCCATCACATCAGATAGGGATGCCAGGTTTAATGCCAAGTATTGGAGGAGCTTTCAGGAGGCTATGGGTATAGATTTGAACTTCAGCACAGCGTTTCGTCCTTAGACCGATGGGCAATTTGAGCGTGTCATTCAAATTCTCGAAGACATGTTGCGTGCTTGCACGTTAGACTTCTACAGAAACTGGAAGAAGTACTTGCATCTGGTAGAGTTCGCATACAACAACAGCTATCAATCGAGTATTGGTATGGCACCGTTTGAAGCATTATATGGACGATCATGTCGATCGCCGGTGTGTTGGGCCGAATCGAAAGATAGAGTTATTCTTAGGCCAGATGAGATTCGTGATAACAACGAGAAGATCGTCGTGATTCGGGATCGACTAAGAGCAGCTCAGAGTCGACAGAAGAGTTATGCGGATAGAAGGCATCGAGTTTTGGAATTTGAGGTTGGAGACTTTGTTCTTTTGAAGTTATCACCTCGTAAAGGCATTTCGTGATTTAGAGTGAAAGGAAAACTCGTGCTAAGATATGTTGGACCGTTCGTAATTACCCAACGTGTTGGTGTGGTTGCTTATCGACTCAACCTTCCTTTGAAACTTTTGCATGTTCATGATGTATTTCATGTGTCGATGCTTCGAAAGTGTCCACCAGAGCAGGATAAGATCGTTTATTTCCAGGACGTGCAGATTCAGGGAGATACGACGTATGAGGAAGTGCCGATCTAGATTATCGACCATAAAGTGATTAGCTTGTGCCGTCGTGAGATCTCGTTAGTTAAGGTCATGTGGCAGCATCACGGGGTTGATGAAGCCACTTGGGAATTAGAGTCGAGTATGCAGGAGTTGTGTCCTCATTTGTTTTGTTTTTGAATTGATTTATAAATTTCGAGGACGAAATTTCTTTTAGGGGTGTGGAGAGTTGTAACACCCTGAAATTAATTAAATGTTATTAATGTGTAGAATGGTGAATTAGTGTGCCATAATGAATATTTTAAACTTAATTTGATCACTTTGTGAAATTTCTAAACTTATGATACTTTTGACTATTTTAATAATTTTTAATTACTCTTGATTAATTTTAATTGTTATTTTAGATTTTTAATAAAATGATTTGTTAAATACGAAGTAGCTTTTATTTAAAAACAATGTGTTGTTGCACACGGTTTTGTGCAACTAATTTTCTCTCTCTTCCTCTATTTATTTCACCTCACTCTCTCTCTTTCACTCATTTTCTCTCTCCTCTCTCTCTTTCGCCCGTGTCTCTCTCTCACTCTCCCTCACGGTTTCTCTCATTCTATCTTTATCTCTCTCAAAAATTTTGAACTAAAATTCTGTTTCAAGCTTCGGGTTAGTGGATTGGAGGCTCGGGAACACGATTAAGCAACCATAAACTCGATTTAAAGTTTTGATTCGAGGTTAGTTTTAAATTTTCTAAACTTTTTCATTTTTTCAAATTTTCTTGCATTTTGAAATCTAAGCATTTCTAAGCTTAGAAAACCTTCAATCTAGGTTAGGTGAACTTAGATTAGCTAGAATATAAACTTTGTTTGATCAAAAATGGATTTCAATCAAGATTTTTCATTTTTCTCCAATTTTTCTCATTTTTGGATTTTTCCAAAAATCTTGTTTAAAACTTGTTTTAATGCATTGAAAAGTGATCTGCTATGTTTTTCTATCAATTATGAGTATTACCCATGCTTGAGAATTGAGAAAACAGGTTGGAATTGAAGATTTGGGCTCAAGGAGGCTGAGACCCGTGCTTGAAAAATTCTAGAATTTTCTAGATCGACAGACCGAACTTTGTGTTCGACAGGCCGGATTCAAGTGTTCGGCAGGCTGGATTCATCCAACCAGCAGGCCGAACTTGGAAAAGTTTGGCTGACCGAACCAGGGCGACCGGACATGATGAAATTTTATGATTTGTCACCCGTTTTTACTATTTTGAACCCCAATTGAAATTTCAACTTTATAAAATTATTTTATAAACCTAAATGGCACACTAAGATACCATGAGATGATTTAAATACATAGGATATCTCACGCTAGATATTAATAGATCTAGTTTGTATTTAAGGTTGTGCGTAGATCTGCGGAGCTAACGTATAACGGACCGGGATTACAGTATAGGACATTGACACGAGTATTGAGGTAGGACTTCTACCCCTTCTTTGGTAGCCAGTTTTAAATGTTTCAGCCTCAAATGAAATTTTAACGAAAATTTTTTTAATGGTTGATTGAAAAAGGATTTTATTGATTGTTTTCTAAAATGATAGATCGAGGTGCTTTCAAAATAAACCTCATAATGAATGTGAATGATCATATTTGATAAAAAGAGATTTTAATAATCATGAAAAGATATATGTATATATATATGTTAGGGCACGATGCCATATCAGAGATCGGGTCGTGTACTGCACGACCTTGGGGGCAGGTCCTGAAACCCAGCTAGGCCACTACGGTGGTGAATTACTTATGGTTTGCCCAAAAAAAAAATGTTATTCTTTCTGGTCGACCTATAAAATTATTTTGGTAAGAAAGGTCTTTATTGGATTCTTACTTCCGCATTTATTTAATTGATTTATTATTTATTCATTTATTTGCTTATTTATCTGTTACTCATTTAAGTTCATTTTCTAAATGTTTATTTGATTAACGAAACTTCCTTTTAAAGAATTAAATGTTTTAAATAAATAGTCCTACTAAGCCTTTCGCTCACGTTTAATTTGTTTTAAAATCTTACCCCATAGGTGAATATCAGCTTAGGATCGGAGACGAGTCCGCTGTCTAGACTTGCAACTAGTAAGAGATTTTGGTAGGTTGTAGTACAGTAATTCAAGGCATGTATAATTCTTACTTCCTCTTTTATTTTGGATTGTGGTTGTATTGTAATATTGTCAGTATTGTATGTGTGCACAAGATGTGGGCCAATGGGACCCATTCTCGACTCACTTTATATTTTTTATTATTAATTTTTATTATTCCTTATTGTTTATTTTATTATTTCATTTGCTCGAATATTATAACTGTTTGTTTTAAATAAATAATTTAAAAAAATTATCACATTTTCACTAATAAAATTGATTCTAAAACCTAATTTTTAACTAAGTCCTTATTAAATTAACTTAATTAATCAACTACGTCACCTCCCGTACCCCGAGGCATGTCAATTTTGGACAAAAAGTGTCATATTTTTCCCTGAGGAAATTTCATATTTACTTATATAATTTTCACCACTTTACTTGGGAAATGCGCTACACCCAACATATTCATAGACCAAGTAAATGGAACTCATTGCTTAGAGTTTATTGCTCTTCATATTTCTTTTCCCTATGGCCATCAGTAGTCATAAGACATAAACTTGTTCTTAAGAGCCATCAAATTTCTCAACCGCTAACATTACAATTTACAGAAGGGCTAAAACAAGAAGAATAATATTAAAAGTTATTCAATTCACCGTAACCCCCAGGCATCAACAATTACTACACCATCCTTAATTTTTGGCCTTCTTAAAAAAATAAAAAAAGTCTGCCAATATTTTACCCTATATAAAGCACTGATTTCTATTGTATTTTACAACACAAGCAAGCTTATAACCAACAATATACCGTCTAGACACAAAAATATATATTTTTTAATCGTGATAAAAATGGCAAGCTCAATGGCTGTCAAGCTCAAGTGCATGATGGTGGTTTGCATGATGGTGCGCCATTAGCCAATGCCATGTCATGTAGCCAGTGACGACCTACTTGGCTCCATGCATAACTTACCTGAGAAGTGGCAGCACCATTCCGTTGGACTGTTGCAACGGGCTCAAGGGCCTAAACTTGGCGGCTTCCACCACGACTGATCGTTGACCGTCTATCGATGCTTGATTAATGCTGCTAGTAATGTGCCTAACCTCAAACTTGATCTTGTCTTTGGCCTCCTGTTGGAGTAAATCCAGCTAAAATGAAACATTTTGGAATTCACTATCAAGTTAAAGAAACACGTCATTACTTTGCTAAAGAGAGCTTCAAATCAGGCATCGACATGTGTGCAAGAGTTTAACGCCTGGGCAAGTTGGAAAAAGTCAGCACTGACCTTTTTTTTTTGTTTTGTTTATTGTCTACTTGAGTTATGCATATATATGTAAGGCATTTTATTGTTTGCCTTAGAGAGGTTTAGAACAAAACAAAGAGAAAAGAGAAAGAAGAATTAAGAGAACTGTTTGGGAATGAGAAGATCTGGCTAAAATTAGGCTATTCTCCCTCTGGCTATTTTCTTTGGTTGGTTCTAGGCCTTTCTCTTGGGTTTTTATTGTAATTCTTTTTTCTGGATTTGCAAATTTGTAGAGAGAGATAGGGCGCAATCTTTAACTCTGATAGTGGATCGAGCTTTCTTGTAGGATAGCTCAACAAGGACGTAGGACTTAAGTTCGAACCTCGATAAAAATTGCGTCTTTGTTTTTCATTGTTTTCTTTGATATTGTAGCTGTTCTGGGTATTGTGAGTGACAGAAAAAATACCAACAGTGGCATTAGAGCTAGGATTTCACGTTTTGGTGATGAAAGTTCAAGAAATCTTGAATCTTGCTTAAGGTTCTTGAAGGGTTCTTGTGATATTCCTCTTTTCTTCTCTTTTTCGGGTCTATTGTAACACCCCGAAGTTGATTAAATGGCATTAGAGTGTAAAATGGTGAATTAGTGTGCCATGATGAGTGTTTTGAACTTAATTTGATTATTTTGTGAAAATTTAGAAACTTTGTGTTAATTTACTCTTTTAGTAATTTTATATTATTCTAAATTGTTTTTAATTGATAATTAAATTTTCAATGAAGCAATTTGATTTTGAAAACAGTGTATTGTTGCACACAGTTTTGTACAACTATTTTTTCTTTTTCTCAATTTATTTTTTCTCTCTTTCTCTTCCTCCCATTTTTCTCACGCTCGTCTCTTTCTCCTTTCGCTCTCTCTCTCGGTTTACTCTCTCTCTCCCTTTTTTCTCTCTAAAATTTTTGAAACAAAATCCGATTTCAAGCTTCGGGATTGTGGATTGAAGGCTCGGGAATGCGATTGAGCAACCACAAACTCGATTCAAGCTTCGATTTAAGGTTAGTTTTCAAGATTTCTAAACTTTTTCACTTTTTCAAATTTTCTTGCATTTTGAAATTTAAGAGTTTTTAAGTCTAGAAAAGCTTTGATCTAGCTTAGAGTAACTTAGATTAACTAGGATTGAAGATTTATTTCATCAAAAACGGATTGGAATCGAGATTTTTTATTTTTCCTCTATTTTCTCTATTTTTGGATTTTTGAGAAAATCTTGTTTAAAACTTGTTTTAAATCACTAAAAAGTGTTCTACTATGATTTCCTATAG
>CAMOHE010038576.1:0-12423 GCA_946598075.1 Artocarpus hirsutus | reverse complement strand
CTTATCTGATAAGGAATGACCCTAGACCCAACCTCTATAAATAGGGAGTGAGTCTAATGAGTTATTCAGATCAATAGAGAGATTAAGAGTGATACTCTACTAGTGAGAATCTGAAACTCCCTGAGAGCTCTTGTTTACAAATCATGAACACTAGCTTTGGGTTCTCTCAATTGATTGGAAGGAGAGTCACCTTGAGGAAGAGCTGTACATGTGAGCCCACACTCACTCCGATCGTGGATAGAGAATAACAAAGAAGACCAGTTGGTTGAGGCTCTTCTGGAACGTTACTTCTCTACACAAACTTCGGGAGCTTTTCGGCTTATACAAGGTCAGTAAGATTAGGTTAATTTATACATATAGCATGTCAAACTTGTGTTTTGGAAAATACTCTGATTTAAAATTTTTTAAATTCCGCTACGTATTATTTTTCCAACACCTCTATAAAAAAGGGAGAGAGACTCATTGTTGGTTAGATCAATTGAGAAATCTAGAGTAAGACTCTATAACTCCCCAGAGAGCTATTGTTCATAAATCACGAACTATAGCTTTGGGTATTTGTCGATTGGCTGAAAGGATAGTCACTGAGGAAAGGTTAAACGATGTTGCCCACATGCACTCCAATCGTAGATAGAGAATAGCAAAGAAGACCAGTTGGTTGAGGCTCTTCTGGAACATTATACTCTTCACGTATTGTAGGAGCTTTTCTGCATTCACCAAATTAGTAAAATCTGTATAATTTATACATATAGTACGTCAAACTTGTGTTTTGGAAAATACTTTGATATTAAAAAAATTTTAAAAATCTGCTGCGTACCATTTTTTCAACACTTTAAACATACAATGATAAATTTTAGCAATGATATGCCGTCTCAAATAAATCTTCTGACTTTTCATTTTAATGAAAATTGAATTTTTTTTATTGATAAGAAGTATAGCTAGCAAAAGTTGGATACAAGAATTGACCCATTGCCACCAAAGTTTTTAGCAACAACTAAAAACTAATTTTTTCAAGCGCCAAGTGGCATTATTAGGTGTGAGTGGGTAGGTTTTTATGCTAGACTTTTAGCAAGGACAATGTCATTGTTAAAAGTTCATTTTTGACAAGACTTGTAGGACTCCTCTTACGAGATTTGCTTTTGAAGTTTTATTGATGATATACGGTACTTGAAGCATTCAAAATAGAATTTTAGCGACACATGAGATAAGCTTATAATTATCATTGTTAAAGATGTCGTCTAGCATATGGGAGATTTTCAGTTGTAATATGACAGATACCAACCGATTTGATGGCTTACATTTGCACCAAACAAAAAAAAAACTAATTTAGCATATTCTTTTCCAATAATTTACTAGATTCAGATTTGGCACCTACTAGATTCCACTCCGTTAGCCTACTTCAATGACCAAAGACATCAGTAGTTATGTTTTAAAACAAAAAAAAGATAATATAGTATATTCCACTCTATAATCAACCATATTCTACTTTGGCATCCTTTGCCATAGTCTTCTTATTGAAAATAAAAAAAATAAAAATAAGATTATCTAGTAGATTCTACTTTGGCATCTACAGAATAATACTCCAACAACCTGTGTCAGTGATTGGAGGTAGTTGTTGTTTATGTCGAATTTCTCTCAAATGACAAATGAGAGTTTCATTCACTTAGTCAAACTCAAGAATTAAATAGACTACTAGAAAATTAATCCTAATTCTTAAATCCATAAATGTGTTACAAATTATTAGATTTTATCCCCATTTACAGGCATTAGTGTGTTTACAAATCTCTAAATAAGTAATTTAGATTTTATCCCCATTTATAGGCAATAGTGTGTTTACAAATCTCTAAATAAGTAATTTAATCGACATTGTTTATTCTTAACTGCCTTATTCTAGGTATCTAATCTTTTTACACATCTCCCTTAGTTTTGTTAAAATATATGTCCTTAAAGCATACGATGTTCTATCCTTATAAATAAATAAATTGAATTTATTATATTTAAGTATATGTATTTTGAATATTTTATAAATATTATCAAATTTTCATAATTATCTATACGGCCTTGAATATTGTATATAAATGTTATATACAAAAAAATAATATTATAATTAATATAAAATGATAAGTAATGTATAATTAATTATCAATTAAAGGATGGAATCTTTAATTGAGCGTTACTAGTGAAGGTCATTTCTATTAAGAATAAAATAGTCATATCCAAACTATTAATGTAGCGAGTCATTTAATGAGTGCACTATACATAATATGATTATGTAAGACCAGGACATGATCTGATATGAACAGCTAATAATTTCTGTTAAATATAGCAAGTTTTAATCACGTTGGCTAATGGTCATATATAATATGACCTTTATCCTGAGTTATTAGCAAACATTGATTTATGGATTAATGTCTTTTGATTTACTCGATATGGATTTGAGAATCTAATCCTATCCCTTGTATCTTACAGGAATAATGAAGCAAATGACCAAGAATATTGATATAACAAAATGGAATCCATTCATTCTCTAATGAGAAGCAGATAAATATTTTTTTTGAGTATTGATTCAAGGCTTAATAATGAGAGCGGTCAATTCATGATTAAATTCATGAATTTATTATTTATTAGAGAATCAATAGCACTCAAGGATAAAAAGTAATTAAAGCAGTTAACGGATATTACCTAGCTCTAATTATGAATTATTTATAGAGGATTAAGTTATATACAATGACTATATCAAATATGCGACTCTAAGAACAATTCCAAGTATTTAATGGAGTTACATTGTAATTAAGAAAACAATAAATATTAATTAAAGTGTTTAATTAAAATATTAGTTTTATTGGATCTTAAAATAATTGGTTCATTAGTCTTGCCACCATCCTTGTTAACACTATTTGGACAAATGGAATTATTGATTTAGTTAATTTAGAATTGTGGATTCTAAATTAAATATCATTGAAATAAATTAACATAAGTAAATTTGTAATTATTAAATAATAAGATTATTTAATAATAAATAATTAGTTTTGAAAGATACACAGTAGGACACACACAGTGGGAGGGTCCCCACTGTGTGTGGCACCATTTGTACAAAGAAAAAGTCCCTTGTGCACATCAAAGTTTGTTTACTAAGTTTCCATATTTAGATTTTTTCCCCTCCTTTTCCTTGAGTTGGTGCCACAGATAGATATAATATCTATGTATGTAGTGCCTATGACAGTGAAGATATAGGAAACTTGTCTTTTTTATTTTAATTAAAATATGTGATATTAAAATTAAAGTAAGAGGAATTTCTAGAATTAATTCGCACTCTCATTCTCTATAAATAGAAGCCTTTTCTATTCATGAAATATTCAATTATGAATCTTAGAAAGACTAAGAGTACTCTGCTGAAATTTCTTCATAGTCGTGTGGAGAGAAAAAGAGTGAAGAAGTGCTCGTCATCCCAAGATTTTGCTAATGTGTTGAGATTAACAGATGACTAAAAATTAGACAAGTGATCCTTTGGAAACCATAATTCCTCCAACACCCACATGTTGAGGACTCAATGAGAAAGCCAGTAATTTCGATTAGAGAACATCACTTGCCTAGAAGAAGTTTTTCTATCTCTTGTCTTCATTCAGGCAAGCAAAATTTTATATCTATTTAAATGTTAAATTAATATAATATAGTGTGTTTTGCATAAATATTGAGAAATTTTTTGTTATATACGATCTGCACCTTGACCACATTTTCACTAATTGTTTTCCAAAACCAACAATTTTAACTAGCCCCTTTCCAAATCTACCTCTGATTCTAGTTTTACCCATGGTCTCGCTATATTTCCTTCATTATTTTTAGCCCAAGGATGTCATTTTCCTTATTTTTCTCCATTGTTCAAAACTATTGGTATGTTAATGTTGCAATTCCTTTATTATTATTTAGGTCTCAAATTATCTCCCATAGCAAGTCCATCTTCCATATCAGCTCCATTTCCTATAAAATCTCAAATTAACCATGGTCTCGCTATATTTCCTTTATTACTTTTAGCCCAACGATGCCATTTTCCTTATTTTTCTCCATTGTTCAAAACTGTTGGTATATTAATCTTGCATTTCCTTTATGATTGCTTAGGTCTCAAATTATTTCCCATATCAGCTCCATTTCCTGTAAAATATTTTCTTGAGAATTTCAACTTTAATAGGAAAACTTTTTCTTTTTCAAACAGTGCGCCTTCCTCTTGGGCCTCAAAATATAACTTTTTGATTTGGTTTAGTCATGTCTTCCCACTCTAAGTTTGAACATTCTCTTCGTCAAATCTGTAAGAAATGCGACACCTCAAACACTGTGTCTACTAATTTTCTCCCTCTTGAAACTGACATTTATACTGAACCCAATCAAGCTGCTTTCTTTGTCGATAGCCTTGTCACATCAAAATTTCCTCTTTCAAAGTTGATCATTGATTTCTTTTAATTCACTAAAATTTCTTCTCTTCATTTAGCCCCCAATATTTGTCATGCACCCAGACCTAGGTGGTGACATGGAGGTTTAATTAAATTAGTTAAACAAGTTTTTAATTAAACTTGCAAATTAATTATTTGGTAATTTAAGAAAACTGATATTGTAAAATTTTTTAGATAATTACCATTTATTATGCCCTAATAAATAAATTCATGAATTACTTCTAAACTGAATTAAATTGAAACATAAAATTTAGCAAGAGCGGGTAGGGTCGGGCCCACATTGTGCCTACACATAGTACTGACAAAATTAAAATACAAACCACAATCCAACCCAAATAAATAATATCTAAATATTACATGCCTTAATTAAATAGTAGATAAACTAAATCAATCTCCTACGGCCCACGCGTGCTACCAGCAGCATCCTAATCGGCGGTGTACTGCAAACCACCTAGAAGGGGAGAAATTTTAAAACAAATAAATTGTGAGCGGAAGGCTTAGTAGGACTTGCATTTTAAAAACATTAATGTAAATGAGTGAAGTTGTGTTAATATAAAAGCTATAAAGGACAATAAATAAATCCAATTATTTACATGCTTACCATTTTATCTTGTGCAAAATCATCATACTCACAATGTAACGGCCCAGCTAGGTTTTAGGACTTGCCTCCAAGGTCGCTCTCTGTACAACCTGATCTCTGTACGTGGTATCATGCACTAATATCTCATTTTGAGCATAGTCCTTGACTCGTTCAGTACTAAAAATTTATAGAACTTATATCATTACTTGAGTCTCATATTATCGAGTTTTCTCATTTACATTCATTATTTAATTCATTATAATCATTTCATTATTAAACTATTATCGAAAATAATTGAAATAATGTATCACACTCATTCCATAAAAGCATTTTCAGGAAAATAATTTGTGGCCAAAACTCTTTTAAAATCATGGCCAACAATGAAGAGAGTCTAGAGTCCTACCTCATTGTTTAGTACGATAGCACATACACTGTAGTCCAAATCCGCTATATGTTAGCTCCTCGGAATCGCGAACAACCTTAGATATAGACTAGATTCATTAATATCTAATTTTGGATATTCTACATTAGTATGCTGCGTCATGGTATCTTAGTGTGCCTTTAAAGGACTATAATCATGTCACCAAAATCAAAAATCCTTTTTATCATTAAATGACAAGAACTAGTGAAAGATTACTAGTTTTATGCAGCTCAGTTGGCTTGCCGACCACTCAAGTCTAGCCTACAGAACTATTTGTGTTCGGCATATCGATCATCTGAGTCTGGCCTGTTGAATTGTTTTAATCTAGCCTACCGAAGTTTGAGTTCGACCTGTTGACCCATTTGAATCTGGCCTACCGGTGCATGAGTCTAGCCTGCCGATCTGTCAAAATCTAAAAAATTTTATATTTAAAGTCGTCCAATCCAAGCTCAAATGCTCATTTTTAAACTGTTTTACAGTTCTCAAAGCATGGGTATTATTTAGAAAGAATAGAATAGCATACTAGAACTCATTTAAACACTTTTCCCTCAAATTTTCACACATTTTACAAATTTATTCCAAAAAATAAAAAAATGTAAGAACTAGTTGAATCTCATTTTTGTTCAAACAAAGCTCAAGTTCGTTGTAATGTAGGTCCGCGAACTCAAACTGAACATTATTGAAGCTCATCAAGTCTTGGATTGCAACATGCATAGAGGATTTTGGACAAATTTTAAAATAGAAATTGGAAACTTTAATGAGAGAGAGAGTAAGCTGACCTCAAGTTAAGAATTTGGATGGAATTTTGGTTAATGCAACTCAATTTCGTGGCTTTTGATTAGCTGAAGATGGAGCTGAGATGATGGAGTTCTTGAGCCTTTGAATTCTTGAAGTAATGGGATTTTGCAGAGAGAGGAAGAAAGAAAACTAGATGTGGAAAGAGAGAAGGAAAGTGGGAGTGCTAATGTGAGCAGTATCTTAGAGGAAGAAAGGAAGGGACAGTGAAGAAAAATAAATAGGGCAACAATCTATTGAGCTTAGGATTTCATCTCAATTCCAAAGGTGGTTTTTGAGAAGAAAACTGTGTTCCATCCTTAGTTTTTAGTAATAAATCTTCAAGGAAGGGGGAAACATGGGACCTGTTAGGAATTCAAAAATTTGTTTTGTTCCAAAAATTATTTTTATTTATTAAATTTGATTTTGAGTTTTTAAATAAAATAAATCAAAAGTAAATATCAAATTGTTTTAAATTAAGTTAACAAAATGTTAAAATCCATTAATGGTATTTTTAACGAATCTTGAAATTTAAGATAACTAGCAAAATAATTATAAGTGAAACTAATTAGAAAAATATCACAAAATGATTTAATTTTTCTTATTTTGAAATAATTAGGCATAGTAATCCACCAAATTATATACTAATCACACCTAATTAACTTTTGGACATTATAGCTCTCCTCCCCTAAAGGAATTTCATCCTCAAAATTGGAAATCATCTCAAAAACAAAATAAATGCAGGTATAGTTCTTGCATCGTCGACTCTAATTCCCATGTTGCATCATCGACTCCATGGTGCTGCCACAAGGCCTTCACTAGTGGTATGTCACGATGTCATAGACTTATTACCTTCCGCTCAATGATCTGGAACTGTACCTCCTCATAGGTCATGCCTTCCTATATTAGTACATAATAGAATGAGATAACTTAGCTTGGCTTGGGTGGGCATATTCGAAGCATCGACACGTAGAACACGTTGTGAACATGAGAGAGCTCAAGGGGAAGATTAAGTCTGTAAGCAACGACATTGACGCGGTGAGTAATCTCGAATGGTCCCACGTACCTCGATGTAAGTTTTTCACATACACCAAAATGTGGAATTCCTGTGCATAGTGAAACCTTTACGAGAACAAAATCACCTACTTCAAATTCTAGAGGTCGGTGTCTCTTGTTAGCATAACTCTTTTGTTAACTTTGAGCAACTTTCAATCGATGTTGAATCATGACGACCTATTCATTACTCTCACAGATCTCATCAGGTCTGATAACGATCCTATCTTTTGGTTTTGAGCAACATTTTGGTGATCGAGATGGTCTTCCACAAAGTGCCTTGAATGATGCCAACTAATACTTGCTTGGTAATTGTTATTGTATGCAAATTTTGCCAGATGCAGGTGCCTCTTCTAGTTTTTGCCAAAGTCCAAAATACAAGCATGTAACATGTCCTCAAGAATCTGAATAACTCACTCGAACTGTCCATCAGTCTGAGGATGAAAAGTAGTGCTGAAATTCAATTCTGTTCCTACAGCTCCTTGGAAATTCTCCAATATTTAGCATTAAACTAGGTATCCCTATTAGAAGTAATAGACAATGGAACTCCAAGCAATCTTACTATATTCTTGAGATACAACTCTCCAAGAAATTTCCTCAAGCACGTCGATCTAAATGGCGCAAAATACGCTGATTTCATCAATCTATCGACAACGACAAAGATTGCATTACGCTTCTACTTTGTTCTTGGTAAACTTGTGAGGAAGTCCATCATAATGTGCTCCCACTTCCACCCCAGAATGGGAAGTCGTTGATGCTGTCTTTGTTAGTGATGTGCCCTAGGCCAATTACGGAATGACCACATATTAACTTCATTACATTTGCATTTTATTAATATAGAGGCATTTTCATTATTATTATTATTATTTTATGAATAGTTAATTCTACCTAATGTCAACAAGTATGTGACTTGATAGTAAAACTCTTAGGTAAAATTTGAATTATATTCTTAATTATCCCTAGTCGATCATTATTATTGGGATAATAATGAATGAAGACTAGTATGAAGTTTGACTAATGATTATGTTTTACTAATCATGCGTATGAGATACTAAGTCAACTCATAGATACATATTTGAGAAATGATGTATTGGATTGATTCGCTATGAGAATACTACATGGGTAATTGTCATAAGTGATTCTCATCACAATAAGTATTATCCTAGTCCTCTGACCTGAAATCATCATGGTTTCCTACATGACAAGTTCTATATTTTGACACAATCTAATATTATCTTTAATAGGATGATGGAATAGATTGTCGTTGAATATAAAGTGAATCATGTGAGGAACATGAGTGATTAAGAAGGAATTTGTCCCTCATTTATCATGAGAAAGATATCTATGGGCCCCTCGATAAGTTAAACTAAAGTAAAATGTATGGCCATGCTGAAATGAATTGATAAGGGTTATCAATATTAGTCTACTTAAGATCGAGAAATAATATGATTAAATAATATAAGGATGACATAAACCATGCCTTATGTTTAATCAAGGTATCTAGTGACAAAAAATGACTTTAATACTTATTGTGGATTAGGTTATGTCAGATTATTGACATTTGCATAACTTGGGTAATCATAATGTCTTGCTAGAGGCCGCTTATGATTTGTGAGCTAGAAACAGAATTATAAGTTCACTACCAATGTTATGTGAACCTACAAGATCACACACTTAGAACAGATCAAGAATGAATTTTTGGTTAACTGTGTCTAGGTTCAATGAACCTGATAATGTCCAGATTCGATGTACTAGATATGTCTACGTTCATTGAATCTGACATTATCTAGATTATTTGAATCATATTCGAATTACTGACATTGTCTAGATTTTCTAAATCAGATTTAAATTACAGACATTATCTAGATTATCTGAGTCATATTCGAATTATAGTTTACCCTATTTACAATCTGACTCTATCTCGAAGTCAATAGATATATATATATATATATTTGCTTTAGGGTTTTTAGCCGAATTAAGAAGAAAGAAGGTGTTCTATCATTCTAAAAGGGCAAAAAACATTAAAACCTTAAAATTAGAGAGAGTCTTTTAACGCAAAAGAGAGGGTGCTAGCACACCAATTCGTTTTTGAGAGAGTCTATTCGTGTGGATACCTACAGAGGGCGTTGCTCTAAGTAACAATATCTGAATCCGATCCCAAATACTAAAAGCTCGAGTTAGGGTGTCACCGGAGTGAACCCGCTCTCTCCCTTCAAGAATCTTGCCTTTTTGTCATCCTGGTAAGATTCTATGACTTTCTTATCAATCTAATCGAATTGTATAGATCCTCGAGGGTTTTGTGGGAATTAGTTTTTAATTTTTCACTGCGTATTTGAATCACAAAATCCAACAAAACCCAACAGATTCCTCTTAAAAGGGCGTGCATACTATCTCTTGAAGCACGTAAATGATCATATTCAAAATTCGGATTCAGCGAACCTTTGTTGAACAGATTCCAAAAAGACTGAGCACTTAGCATAAATGTGATCAAGATGACCACAACAATAGCAATTATCAGGCAACATTTCATGCTTGAAATCCACCCAAAAATCATCCTGTACTTTCTCAAGGTTTAGTAACATTCACCTTTGTAGAGGCAAACGGACATCTAAAAGGACTTTACCCTGAGGAAGTTAGCCCCAGCGACAAGACTCCTCATCTACTTCAAGAAAACAACCAACTTGATCCCCAACCTCTCCTGCAATAGCACAAGTCTTACTAAGAAAAGTAAGACGATGAACTTGTAACCAAAAAGCAGCATAGTATATTTCAGAAATTTGTGGCATAGCGAGGCTGGTAGGAACCTTGAAGATTAACAGTTTCTTGTCAAAATGCCATGGAGCGCCTAGCAAAACGCTGCAGATTTCTGCTTCTGAACGAAATTGAAGCTAGAATAAGTTTTCTTCTAGATCCTGAAGCTGAATGTCGTTTGTCAGCGTCCATAAATCCGACAGAGTCTTCTTCAAAGCTTCACAACTGACCTTTTTTGTAGAGCATACTCGCAAAATAACAGCACAATTCATTTTTTTTTTCAATTTCGGAAATTTCTGCATCTCTAATGATTTGGACTATCTCCTCCTCTGATGTTCAGGATAAAGAGAATTCAAGATCTTGACACAAATTGGACATAATTAATGGAACAAACCAGAATGAAAGATTATTTTGACGAAGAAAAGAAGAAATAACATAGAAATAGGTAGAAGGACAAGAGAAACTGACAGGGACTTTCCAACCAGAGAAAGACAAAAAAACGTTAAAAGGAATAAACGACCTATATCCGCAACAGAGCAAAACTACGTGGACTTTTTTGTAATACTATTTGAATTTAAATCGTTAGGTTTGAATTGTTTTAAGTATTAGGTCGATATTATTCTTAAGTATATTCTAAAAAATGCCACCATATTTGTCGTTGCCACTGTGAGCCTCAGATTTCTATTGTTATTCTTATTGTTGGTTGCATGGTTGGGTTTGAGTAAGCTGTTAGATTTGTCCTTTTTTTAATTTAAGCTTTTTTTTTTTTTTTGAATTTCGCATATAAGTGAATTTGTAATTTAAGTATTTTGTATTAGTTGGGTCTTGAAGAAAACATTTTGTATTGATAATGATTGTGAATATGATTTTAAATAATTATTTTGAAATTGTTGTTTGTATTGTCTGATAAAACGTTATTACATTTCTAATTTATAATCAACTAAATATGGTTTTAACCAATATGATATTCGCAAAAATAAATTCTTTTTAGAAAAATTATATATTTAAAAACTGTTGCCAAAAGCACCATTTTTAATGATAGTTTTTGAAAGAACCGCCGTCAAAAGTGCCATTTTTGAATTTCTATGGTATTCAACAGGCATATTTCATAGCGGTTTCTCTATTGTCATATATTTTAACGATGCTCGATTTGAAGACATGTTTAATACCATTGTTGTAACTTTTGACGATGGTTTTCAACATCGTCAAGTCTACCCTTTGTACTAGAAACATCATAGATTGCCCTCTTTTCTTGGAACACGTAATTCCTCTCCCTTACATATTTGTTCCATGTACGACCAAAATGGAGTTGTCGATATGGACTAGAGTTCTTATATCACCGAGTATGACATTTTCTCTACTCTTTTCTCTTCTTACTTTAGCAGTTCCGAGAATACGTCCACAAACCTCATCAAATTCCTTATCAAGGCCAGCAAGAAAATCAAAACTTGATCTTTGTCCGTCATTTTTCTAAACTTGACTTTGTCTTCAGTGCAATGCCATTCACCTTTGGTAAAGATGTCCAATTCCTTCCATAATTTTGCCAGCAAATTGAAATATTGAGTTGTCTCATAATTGTCGTACTTCAAATTTCAAGCTTCATTTCATAACTCAAATACTTGTGCAGAATTTTCAAGGTCTGAATAGGCAAGGGTTATGACATCCCATTCTTTCTTTGTTGTAGAGTAGTTGCAACACCCCGAAGTTAATTAAATGGTATTAGAATGCTAAATGGTGGATTAGTGTGCCCTAATGAGCATTTTAAATTTAATTTGAATGTTTTCTGAAAATTATGTAGCCTTGTATTATTTTACTCTTTTAATGATTTTTTATTATTCTAAATTGTTTTTAATTGTCAATTTAATTTTCAATGAAACAATTTGATTTGAAAATAGTGTACTGTTGCACATAGTCCTGTGTAACTACTTTTTCTTTCCCTCTATTTATTTTCCCCCTCTCTCTCTCACTTTCATTTTCTCTCTCCTCTTTCTCGCTCACCTCTCTTGTCTCTCTCTCTCGGTTCTCTCTTCCCCTCTCGTTTTCTCTCTCTAAATTTTGAAACAAAATTTAGATTTGAGGTTTGGGTTAAAAGATTGAAGGCTCGGGAACAAGATTCAACAACAAAAACATCGTTTTCAAGCTTCGATTCGAGGTTAGTTTTTAAAATTCAAAAGTTTTTCTATTTTTTTAAATTTTCTTGCATTTTGAAATCTAAGAGTTTCTAAGCCTAGAAAAGCTTCAATCTAAGTTATATGGACTTAGATTAGCTAGAATGCAAACTTTATTTCATCAAAAACGGATTGGAATCAAGATTTTTCATTTTTTCTCTATTTTCTCTATTTTCAGATTTTTGTGAAAATCTTGTTTAAAACTTGTTTTAATCCATTAAAAAGTGTTATACT